>JAOTQH010000018.1:5948089-5964938 GCA_025631255.1 Cornus kousa
ATTTGGAATCAAATTTATAAAAAAAAAAAAAAAAAAAAAAGACCCTTGAAACCCGCACGACCCGCCCAAAATATGGGGTGGGTTGGGCCAGCCCAACTTGCACCCCTTCGTGAGAGCGAGAAATGAGTTGAGTATAATATAGAATAGATGTGTGTTGTATGTCTATTATGTGATGGGCGAAATATAGGTTGAATATGGATAACCATATCCAACCCATCTTGACCCTCAAATTAAGTGGTTAAAAATTACCCAACTCATTTTTTCCTCATCTTAAATATGATTCACTCACAACCATTAAAAAACGGGCGGATATGAGCGGGTTGATGGTTTCTGACCCATTTTACCATCCTTATGTACAACAGAAAATGACACACACATTCAGACCGTTAGATCAAATATTTAAAGGGCTAGATTTCATCTGAAAATTTAAATTAAAAATATAAAAACATGCAATTTGGGATCGGGTTGGACCAGATTAAATCATTCTAATCCTATCACAACAACCTAAAACAAAATCCGGCTTAAAATGTCCAAAGCATTTAAAATTTGAAATTTGAGCTCGATTTTAAACTCGAAATTTTCATTTAAGACGCGATGCTTATTATGACACTACATCAAAACGTTAAATTCTTTGTTAATACTGCATTGCACACACTTGTATATTTGAGTTCAATTTCATTATTGATGTGCCAAAATAACATAACTCAATATCCTAATAAGAATGTAGATTTAACTCATCTTTTTGTCAAGTTGAACACTATTAATGAGAGTCCTGTAAAAGAAAAAATTAATCAATAAAAATATATATATATTTCCGCCGCTGAAGGTGACACTATATAAGTTGTAACGCTTACTATACAACTATATTGATGATGGATCATCAAATTTTCCACTACAATGAAATGTACAGCAAAAGACAAGACAAATTTTTGCCGGCTTTAAAGTATAAAAAAATTTGTTTAGCATTCTACTCTTCACGGACCGATTAGTTTCGATCAAGGACTAAACTGTTTTACATATATACATATATGTGTTCTTTCTTTCTTAGTCAGAATATTTAATTGGCATGAGTGGTTGGTGTGATGATTTACTACTGTTTTGTTTTGTTGTTCTGGATTTATTGGTTGGTATGATCATATTTGGAGTTAATTAAACTGTATGATCATATTTAGATTCTTTTGTTGTTCTTGATTTATTGGTTGGCAACTTATTTATGTCTAATTACTTTTTCATCCGGAACTGATATGGGACATACCCGTACTACAAATCAGACTGAGTTCGACGCTTAGCGTGACACCTGATCAAAGACTGAGTCTGACTCTGATACCAACTGGGTGGACACTTGTCCTTTATCCAAAAGCTCAAATTATTGTATAGTGTTGTATACCTACACATTTATATCCAATTACTTTTCATCCGGATCCGATATGGGACAAATGACCCTTGTTACACGTCTTTAATAAATTCTTTGATATATCATGGTTCACGAGGGTTTTAGGTTCTTGAAACCATAAAACATGAAATAAGTTATTGGAGTAATGTTATTAACAACTATTTAGAAAAAAATACAATAAACTATTTAGTACTATTAGTTGAGGATGTTTCATGCATGTTTTCTAACACTTTGAGAGTTATCAAAGGAGATCATTTAGTAAGCAGTGCATATTTTCTAGTGTTATTTTACGTCATAGGATTTGGTTCTCTGTTTTTTGGGAATGCCAAATAAGGTTTTGTGAAGAGTGCAAATGTTTACTTGATTTCACACTACCTAACCTATGCAATGAAAGGACATATTTTTGTGTGTACTTTGTCGATCACTTCTGTGGTGACGTTCGCTGTCTGTAATTCCATAAAGCTAGGATATGTCTTAATTCTTAAACTACAGTAATTAGGATGCCTAATGTTCCCATAGGTTTGAGCTTTTGGTGTCTAATGAATAAACGGTAATAAAGAGTTCATTCATATAGTTGCTTTTTAGCATTGGATTGTGGTTCAAAGTCAAACATGTAAAAATTTTGCAGATAATAAAAAATACATATATAAGTGATCCATATTCCATAAAATAAACAAGATATAGCATTCAACTCATAACATTGTTTGATGTATTAATACGAATGATACCACACATTATTATGTTTGCACATAATAATGTAGATCTACAATAATAATAAGAAGCTAGCATTGCAAAGTCAAACTCAAACATCGTCAAGCTAAAAGAAACAAAGAGAAGATGAAAAAATGCCCTTGTTTTGTGAAAAACACAGTCTACTTTCCAAGCTTGGGGTTAATATGTTCGAGTTAGATGCAATAATAATTCGTAATTGTTTCGTGATGGCCAAATTTCCTATAAAATCTGTGCACATATATATCATATATATAATACTCACACAAGAAAAAGAATGTATTCTTTATTGTGTGGGCGCCAAATTTCTTATAAAAAAATATAGCATATATATAATACTCACACATATATGTTTAATTAAATAAACTGTATATTTGATTTTTTTTTCAAATATATATAATATTCAAGTACATATGTTTTAGTGTGTGTATATAAATATATAATTTGGAGATTTTATGATTTTCAGATTAAATTCATATGTAATACGCATATAATATCTAATTAAATATCCAAATGAAAAATTATATAAAATATTAGTTATATTTATATATGTTGCACTCAAATAAAAGGGTTATTTTATTCTAACAAATTTTTTTATAGAATAATTTAATTGAGTCATTTCATGTCATATGTTAAGGGTAAATAAATCTACAAGATCAAAGGACACAAAAGTAATTGTCATTACATTTTCTCTAGTCTCTCTCATTCATTCATTGTCTTTGCTCTCTCTCTCTCTCTCTCTAACAGTTTGAACTCAAAATTTCTGCAAGTATAAAGAGACTTTCATTAAAGTGCATTACAATTGTCATCTGGTCCTAAAAGATAGTATGAAAAAACTTGAAATTTCTACAAGTGTAGAGAGACTTTCACTCAAGTGTATCACACTTGTCATTTGGTACTAAAAGCTAATTTGAAAAAACTTGAAATTTCTGCAAGTGTATAAAGACTTTTACTCAAGTGCATCACACTTGTCATCTGGTAATAAAAGCTAGTTTGAAAATGCTCACGCCAACCACGTCTATAAATACTTATCATTCGAGTAACAAAGCATTTACCATAAATATTTAGAGGAGAGGGAGATTGGAGAAATGGACAAATATTGAGATTAACTGAAAAATTAATATAGCTAAGATAAATTTAATAATGCAAATTCTGTCTGTTCGTTTAATCTAGAAGATTAATTTATATAATTTAAATCATCTTCTAAATTTAATTTTATAAAATGTTGAGAAAAATTAACCATCATAAATGAGATTGTCAATTGTCTAATTTTCTTTTTATTTTCTTTTTAAATCATACAAAATAATTTTTATATGTGTATATATAAATAGAATACCAAAATATTGTAAAATGGATTACAACACTTTCTTTTTATTAAATTTGGATTTTAAAAGCAAGACTAAAGGCTTTGAAGGGGGTTACAAGTAATTTCTTTGGCAAACCTCCTTTATTTTTTCATATATAGGTAAACTATAATGGGAATTAAAAAAAAAAAAAAAATTGGAGGTTAACTTTAATTTTTCAATACAAAATCAGTATTAATAACTATAAATAATTATCATTAATTTATTTTTTAAATAAAATTTGAGGGGCCAACATTAATTTTTTATACAAAATTAACATTAATAATTTTTTTTTCCAATAACATTAATAATTATTAATAACTGTGTAACGCTTACCATACTACAAGACTGTATCATCGAATTCTCCACTACAACGAAATGTACAGCAAAAGCCAACACAACTTTTTGCCGGCTTAAGAGTAAAAAAAGTACGAATCGATCAATTTCGAAGGGCCAAACTGTTTTCTGAAACACACTCACAGTCTCACTCTGTGTTTTCACCTTTCAGGTAATTTAACTCACCCATTTCATTCTTTCACTGATAGATATAAATATATATATGGCGTTAAATATCTATTATGTTCTTTCTTTCTTTGTCATGATTCGGGTTGGTGTGACGATCCTTTGGAATTAAACTCGCATGAGCAAACTAATTAACATGTCCTTAGTTAACCCTTTAATTTCTTGAAATAATAAAATATGAAATAAGTTCTTGGAGTAACGTTATCAACAAATATTTAGGAATTTTTTTGATAAACTCTTTAGTACTATTTAGTTGAGGATGTTTTATGCATATTTTCTGAAACTTTAAGATTTCAAAGCATCAAGACATCATATATGGCTTAAATTTGCTTTAGTGATGCTTGGATTAAGGGGTTGTTTTCACAAAACACTATAGATGAATGTGAATTTTAAGTTCAGGCGTGTGGAAATGAGTGAAAACTGAAAGTGAAAATTGATTGCGACGCTTTTGCAATCTTAAAAATAGTCATTACCAAGGAGGGGGCTAATAGAACAGGGCATTATTTGAAGAACTAGAGATGGGTATTCTAAGTAGTGCATTTGGGATGTTGCTTAATCGTCGACCAAATTAGACGACGAGCTTTATTAGATAGCTTCAAGGTTGGCCCATAATTTGTGGTACGATATTACAGTAATTAGGCTGCCTAATGTTCCCATAGTTTTGAGCTTTTTGTGTGTAATGATTCTAATGAATCAACTGTAATAAGAGTAGTTTGATATAGTTGCTTTTTAGCATTGGATTGTGGTTCGAAGTCACACTTGCTTTTTCAGATAATAAGGAATACATAATTGATCCGATAAAACATCCAACTCATAACATTGTTTGAAATATTAATACAAAATGATACCACGCACTAGTGTGTTTACATAAGTATGTAGATCTACAAGTACAATGCAGATTAAACAAGGTAACATTACAAAATCAAACTCAAACAACATCAAGCTAAAAGAAACAAAGAGAACATGAAAAAATGCCCTTGTTTTTGAAGAAACATAATCTAGATTCATAAACACTCGAAAGTTGAATCCTACAAACTTACAAGGTTTAATTTAAGCCTTGAATTGGGCAAGCTAGCTACTAATCGGCAAAATTTGACTCCATGGTTCCATGAAGAAGGATCTTTATAACATCATTGGGAGGCAACTTTAATTTCTCCAAGTTTCGGTTTGCTGATACTTACCAAGCTTCGGCCTACACTGTTAATGTGTTAGATGCATTAATAATTCGCAATTGTTGTGTGATGGCCAAAATAATGTATTAATTTCAAGCTTATGATTTTCTTTAGACATGAGCTCGCATAAAAAGTTCATGTATGGTGAAAGAAGTAAAAACACAAGAAACCGTAATTGATCAGAAAATGATATATACAAAAATATGAAGAAACTAGAAAGGGAGACCTGTGATGGAGGTCAACGTGATATGAAGGTGCTCGTAAAATTAGGGAAAACTTGTGTAACTTGGGAGTTTTTTAGCAAAAATAACTAGCGATTTATGATCCTAACCACTTTTTACATAATGCATATACATACATAAGTTTACTATTCTTCCTTTGTTAAAAACAATCATTTCTGTATATTTCTTACTTCTAATTTTTTTCGTGGTTAGCACAGGCTCATTACATAGACATGATGAGTAAGTTGATGGCAGACAAGAACACAAGGTTAGTAAGGTTGGTAGAAGAAAGAGCATTGTCAAAAATGGAGGAGAAAAAGAAGCAACAAGAGAATGTTGTACCCCAACTTCCAAAAGAATGCATCCACAGTATCCTTGTACGACTTCCTCCCGAATCTCTTCAAAGGTTGGAGTCTGTCTGTAAGCCATGGTATAAGATGGTGAACAGCTCTTTTTTCATTGATGCCCACCTCCGTCGCTCTGAAACCGTTTTAATCTTTCTTGCACTAAAAAGAAATCTTTACCCTTATTCTAGAACTACAATCCCTCGAGAAAATTCAAACACTTTCTCTGTTGAAGCTAACCTTTTTCAATCACAATCCCTCGTACCTCCATTTCAGCGACTAAATATAGTGCGGAGATCAGAGTCTTGTATACAATTCATGGAAATAAAAGACGGCAAGAGCAAGGTACGAGACTTTAATGTGACTTGTTTGGGAAAAATTAGAGCTACTTGCAATGGCTTAATTCTGGTCGATAACAAAATCAACCGAAAATTGGTTGTACTGAATCCTGTGACTAAGAAGCTGATTGCACTTCCTTTAGGTACTATATATCCTCCCCACAAGGAATCATACGGGTTAGTATTATGCACTTGTACGCGTGAATATAAATTGATACACTTATTTGAGGACGAAATGGGGTACATTGGTTGTGAAATCTTCATTCTCGGGACAAGCTCATGGAGGATGGTGGATGGACCTCCTTTTGGACTTTTTAGTTGGTTGGGGTGCAACCCGGTTTCTGCAATAGGAGCTTTGCATTGGATTCCTGACATTGATGGAAGCGATTACCTAGTATCTATGTCGACGGATGATGAAAAATTCCACAAGACACCTCTCCCGAAAAGTAGTGGAACTCACGATGGGATTGTTGAAATGGGCGGGCTTCTTTGTTTTATGACTCATGAAGAAACATGCCATGTTGATATTTGGGTGTTGAGTGGTTTGGATGGGGAAGATTGGATAAAACGACATAGTATCACAGCAGGTTGCTCAATGGAAATGATTCCTCTTTATTGTTCGAGACTTAAGGGTGAAATCATTTTCAAAGACAAAGATGGCTCTCTGTATGCTTATGATTTCGAACGTATGAAAAAGGTTGAATTGGAAATGGAATTCCGGATCTATGGACGCTATCTGCCTCATGTCAACAGCATTGTGTCATGGCAGATCGAGGAATAAGTAAAGGATTTGGGTTGCTAGTGCATATTTTCCTTCGAGTATTGGTAAATATAAACCTTTCATTTTGTGTTGGAACATATTTTCCCTGTAAGTACTGGTTTCATTGTCTTTCTAATAACGTGTTACATTGTGTGTATTCTGCTTATAACATTTTGTTGTTTACGTTTTCTGTACTCCGTTATTGTACAATGTCTGCACCTAAGCTGTGTTCACTTTGGAGTGCTTGCAATGGTCTTGTTAATGGAAACAAAATAAAAAAATAAGACGGAAATACGAATATTATTCGAGCATTAACTGCACGTTCATCTTTGTTGCTCTACAAATGGAGGACTTTTTTCTTCGGAAACTAAAATTTGGATGGAATATACACTCGCAGCATCAATGGGAGGCATTTTGTTAAGACCTTTCGAGTATGCTACTGATGGGAGTGCCCGAATCGTGTTGTAACCTATGATTCTAATGGTAGTCAAGAACTAGTGTGTAAGATTATACTAGTTCTGCAATTGCTGCTACAAAACATTGGTGCAATTGAGCATTGATATATGTATACCAGTGGATTTTGAGACACACGGTAAGTTTTATGTTCATGTAGCGTCACTACGCGGACATTATGAGCTCTTGTGATCTCATTTTGAGCAAAAAGAAGGCCTTCGAAACGAAAGGAATGCTGATGTTGCAAAGCTAGTGGCCTTGCATTTGTTCATGATAGTTTGCATTTTATAATTTTAATATAAGAAGGTTAAATTAATAATGTTTTGACCTTTTTTACCTTAGGTGAATATTTATTTATTTTTAGACTGGAGTAATTATTTGATAATTTCGTGAATTTTAGTATTGAATTAGTGATATTATCTATTTAACCAAAAACAAATTGCATTATTCATTTGTTTACTGGAGCAGACAAATGGTCCTGATGTGAATTCTCTACCTTCAATTTGCAACTCCAAATATGCATCAAACATAGAAAACAGTATTGATGATGTGTTGTTTTAGTAATAAGTAAAATTAATTTTTTTTTTATTTTTTTTATACCTTACTTTAATTAAATTATATATGAATTAAGTTTTTCACATTTAATTAAATATTTTATTTATATTACAATATATTATTGTTTTTTTACTTCTAACTATAAAAAAAATATTTTTTAAAAGTTTTTAAACATTTTACGTAAATATTCAACTTATGATTACCTTTTTCATTTTAACTTCATTCATTTAAATTTTAATTTATCATATGTTAAAACTTAAAAAATAAAATTTCTAAAAATTTCTTTATAATTTATTAAAAATTTGCAAAAAATTTAAAAATATTTTTTATTTAAGAATAATTTAATATAAAATTAACTTAAGATCATAATAAAATTTTCATATCAAGATGGGCATACGATTAATCCAAATTTAAGTTCTTTCTAACTCAAATTTCTATTTGATTTGTGAATCTAAATTTAAAAAATAGAAGAATAAATTGAGTTCCAGTTAAATAGTTAAAATTTATATTATAATTGAACAATTTTTTTTTTTTTTTTTGTAGGGTTGGACTCGAGCCCACCCAACCCAATTCGATTGACTTGTAACCCTAATTTTACTTCCCTAATCAAAATTGGAAAAAAGGAGTGGGTTTC
Organism: Cornus kousa; assembly: GCA_025631255.1. Classification (NCBI taxonomy): domain Eukaryota; kingdom Viridiplantae; phylum Streptophyta; class Magnoliopsida; order Cornales; family Cornaceae; genus Cornus; species Cornus kousa. The sequence goes on from JAOTQH010000018.1 coordinate 5,956,554, forward strand.
ATCCGTTAGATTGGGCTCGAGCGTGTACCACCGACCGTCCCTATCATCTCGAGTTGTAACCCTAATTTTTCACGTCTCACAAACAAAACCATATCGAAGGAGTGGCGTTGTGAGGCACAAAGTGAAGCAAAGATCAACGTGAGACCATATATATATACGCTTGATATAGTACACTATAGTATTATAGAATTTTGCACTACAATGAAATTTACAGCAAAAGACAAGACAGATTTTTGCAGACTACAGTTTTTTAAAAAAGAAATTGTTTAGAATTCTTCTCTTCTCTCCACGGATCGATCAATTTCAAGGGCCAAACTAAAACACATACTCACTGTGTGGGATAACTTTCAGGTAATTTAACCCTCATTCCTTTACTGATATGTGTGTGTGTGATATTCCTATTACTTCTCTATCCTGTTCTTTCTTTCTTGGTTAAAATGTTTAATTGTTCTAGATTTATTGGTTGGTATGATCCTTTGTGGAGTTAATACAAGAACTTAATCAAACTCGCATGGTGATTCCAGAGCAACTAACATGCCTTAGTTAATTCTTTGATAGGTCATGGTTTAATGAGGATTTTAGATTTTTTCCCCTGATAGGTAATTTTAGTTTCAATTTCATTCCACAACAAGCTGGTTTCTGTGATTTTAGATTGTTGAAAACATAAAATAAGAATGAAGTTCTTGCAGTAATATTATTAACAACTAAAACCTTTTCTATTTAGGAAAATTTTGATATTATTATTACTTTTAGTCGAAATTTGTGTTGGGTAGCCTGCAAGAAAAGTAAGTCCTCTCAGTAATTACCTTGTTTAAGTGCTTTAGGAATGTACATTATATGTGTGTGTGTGTGTTGCCTGTGTAAGCTTGAGTGTGTCCTACTTATAGAAAAGAGAGGGAAGATCTTTAGCTTTCATCAATGGTTATTTTATTTCACTAGGTTGTTATTTTTATATTATTCATTTTGTTTTCCCTTATAAACGATGTGCCTGGTTCTGCCAATTCCTTTTGTTAATGTTATTTTTTTCATGTTAATGCACCTTTCCTTTCAAGAATTCCTCTGCCATGGTAGGCTTTTCATACTCTATTTGTACAACCTCGAGCCTTTTTGCTCACAATTGTTGCTTTGATCTCTTATCCTTTCATTTTGTCAATCAGTACACCTTGACAAGCAGAATTGTGATTACTCCTTCCTCCTCAAAAGAGGAGGTTGAGAGTTCGAATCTCAGTGAAGATAGAAGGTATGCGTAATTGCTTTAACTTTCAAAAAAATAAAAAATGGCAGTGATCTACTTTGGAAGCATGAGGCACCCTTCAAAAAGTCACATATACACACACACACAAACACATGGACCAAAAAGGTTATGCCACTGAGTAATAAATTTTGTAAAGAAAATCATTTACCACTATAAATATTAGTGATAAGATATTTTGATCATTTGGCCTCAAAGAACAAAGAACTGCCCAAACTCTTCTAGTCTGGTAAGATACCTACTTTTGAGCGAATTTTCAATGTTAAGTGATAAGTGATGTATTTGTCACTTAAAATTTTATTTTATTTTATTTTAAGTGGCGCTTATCATTTTTAGTGGTATTCAAATTATGTTATCAAAGCACTTAATTGAGTAAGTGCTGAATCTATTCAGAATTAAGTCCTGAATTGAGTAATCAAACACCACCTTAGATAGATTTAAGGGTTTTAAATAACAATACCTTAGACATTTTGGACTTGAACAATAATTATCGATACATATATAATTATTTTACTTAATTCGATTAAACATAAAAGCAAACCTTAAAAACATACCATTTTTTTATTTGGGATTCTAAGGGAAGTGTAGCCTTTATACAAACTTTATATGGGTGTCCCATAAATGCATCCAATCCTTAAAATATTTGAAATTAGATGGCTTTTCCAATTAGTAACAATTAAAGTGTTTGCTTTCCAGCCCTTATATGTCAGGGATTTCAAATTCTTCATCAGTGAACTGAATTTCAATATTCTTGGGAAGTTCGTGTACATTTCATCATTGTTGGTTCTAAATGTATACCAATCATTTGATGAGGTTATTGATTCCTTATCACTTAAATAATGTACTAAATCTAACCATCTAGGTGTATGATTGCTTAAAGTAAACTATAAAATAAAATTATGTTTTGCTGGAATCGCTGTTAAATAAATTATATTTTTAATATCCATGCTATGTTAAAATCCTTGTTCACAGTCTCAAAAGTTTTTTCTTGAGCACCCATTTTTTATACTTAGGAATGGCAACAGGCACACAGAGAGCCAATAAAATCCCCATGATGGCAATTGCCTCCCCACTCAGCTTCTTTTCAAGTTTGTTGCCCCCTTAAAATTTCCAAAACCTCTTTATTCTTCACCATGGTTATTGTCTTTGGGCCTCCAGCCAATACATATTGAAAACCATAAACGTGTTCTAATTTACAAACATTCAAAATTCAAACCCAAAACTCAAAACACATGAATGTAAAACCAAGATATGCTCTTCAATAACTTTGTCGCTTACACTAGTGAAGTAAAAAGAATTATTTGCATATGTTATTATCCTACGTTCCTCCTGGGCATTGAAAAAGTCCCCCTCTAGGGTACATTCCTGGCTCCGCCACTGGCAAGAAGACAGGTTTGGCATGGCCCCTAACTTATCCTACCCTCTAAAGGATACCTGTCCCCATCCTAAACCATTATGGATTTAGGATGCATTCCACGCCCTTCTTCTGCAAAAGGGCTCTTTATCCTGATTTGTCCACACATTTTCTCCTTTGTTTGTCTTTGGTTTTCTATTTTAGTAAAAAGAAAATATTGGCTTAGTACTAATGAATAAGTAGCAAAAGAAATTTTTTATTGTTAAATTAAATTAGAAATAACACATTTTTTAGTTGGAATAATGAGACCAGATCTAAAAAATCTTGGAAATTGAGATCTATTTTCCATTAAAAAATAGAAACGAAAAAGTTCATGTATGGCTTAAGAAGTTAAAAACACAAGAACCGTGCGTGGTGGTTCAGAAAAGGATATATATGAAAATATGAAGAGGAGGAGTCCTGTGATGGAGATTGACGTGATATGGAGGTTGCTCATTAAATTAGGGAAAAGTGTATCTTGGACGCGATTTAAGATCCTAACTATTTTTACATAATAGATATACATAATTTTATTATTCTTCCTTTGTTATCATCTTGCCAGTAGTAATTTATTTTTTTGTCTTTTGTGTTTCATATCCTAGTAATAACAATCATTTGTGTACATTTTCTAACTTTTAATTTATTCATGGTAACCAGAGAGACTCAATTCAAAGACATATAAGTTGATGGAAGACATGAGGACAAGGTTGGTAGAAGAAAGAGCATTGTCAAAAATGGAGGAGAAAAACAAGCAACAAGAGAAAATTGTACCCCATCTTTCAAAAGAATGCATCTACAGTATCCTTGTGCGACTTCCTCCTGAATCTCTTCAAAGGTCGATGTCTGTTTGTAAGCCATGGTATAAGATGATTAACAGCTCTTTTTTCATTGATGCCTTCCTCCATCGCGCTGAAACTGTTGTAATCTTTGTCACTGGAAATCATTTCCCTTGTTCTAAAACTACAATCCCTCAAGAAAAATCAAACACTTTCTCTGTTGAAGCTAACCTTTTTCAATCACAATCCCTACCTCTATCGCAGCGACTAAGAATAGTGCCGAGATCAGATTCCTGTATAAATTTCATGGAAATAAAAGATGGCAAGAGCAAGATACGAGACTTTCATGTGACTTGTTTGGGAAGAATTATAGCTACTTGCAATGGTTTCATTCTGCTTGCTTACAACATGAACAAAAAATTGGTTGTCCTGAATCCTTTGACTAAAAAGCTGATTGCACTTCCTTTAGGTACTATATCTCCTACCCGCAAGGAATCATATGGGTTAGTATTATGCAATTCTACACGTGAATATAAATTGATACACTTATTTCAGGACGAAATGCAGTACATTGGTTGTGAAATTTTTATTCTTGGGACAAGATCATGGAGGATGGTGGATGGACCTCCTTTTGGACTTTTTGGTTGGTTGGGGTGCAACCCAGTTTCTGCAATTGGAGCTTTGCATTGGATTCCTCGCATTGATCGTAGTGATTACCTAGTATCTATGTCAACAGATGATGAAAAATTCCACAAGACACCTCTCCCGAAACGTAGTAGAACTCATGATGGGATTGTTGAAATGGGTGGGCTTCTTTCTTTTATGACTCATGAAGATACGAGCCATATTGATATTTGGATCTTGAGGGGTTTAAATGGGCAAGATTGGATAAAGCAACATAGTATCACAGTTGGTTGCTCAATCAAAATGACTCCTCTTTATTGTTCAAGAGTTAAGGGTGAAATCATTTTCAAGGACAAAGATGACTCTCTGTATGCTTATGATTTCGAAAGTATGAAAAAGGTTAACATGGAAAATGGATGTCCGATCCTCATCCACTACTGCTACCCTCATGTTGACAGCTTTGCGTCGTGGCAGATAGAGGAAAAATATCTGGACGTGGATTACTAGTGCCTCTTTCCTTGAGTATTGGTAAAGATAAACCTTTCATTTAGTGTCGGAACACTTTTCCATGTAAGTACTGATTTTTTTGTCTTTTAATTACGTGTTACAGTGGGGGCGTGTGTGTATATACTAGTGCATTTGGAAATTGGAACTAGTGAACTGCTTATGACATTTTATTGTTTACCATTTCTATACCCCATTATTGTACCATGATTGCACCTAAGCTGTGTTCACTTTGCAATGCTCGCAATTGGTCTTCTTAGTGGCAACAAAAGAAAATAAGAAGGAAATAAGAATATTATTCGAACATTAACTACAAGCCAATCTTCGTTGGTCATTGTAAGGCTTGATACATCATGTGCATGTGTTCAATGTATCTTTTCGTGTGGCGGTGAAACATTTTTATCATTGGATCAAGATCTATAAACAACACGTCTTTTCGTTTGGGCCTTCAAAATTGTTTTTAATTGCTTAATTTTTATTATGACACAAATTTACTCAAATTTACACTATTTTCAACATCATCAACAACAGAAGAAATTCCTCTATTATTAGCATGATAACATAGAACCAACCCACCAACCCCATTTCACCAGTTCTTATACCAACTTGCTCAACTCTGGTTTCTTCATGTGTGTGTGTGTGTGTGTGTGTGTGTGTGTGTACAGAGTATTAAGGTAACAGCAATAAACGATGGCAGATCGTCAGAAAGAGTATTCAGCTTTTGCAATGTCATAGTAGTATGCTAATTTTGCACACTTGTTCTTCTACGATCAGTATCTTCTTGGAGTGCAATTTGTGGATATAAATACAAATACAAATTTCTAATGCTAAAATAATTAGACGTTAGGGGCAATATGACCTATTGGTTTTGAGTTTTTAGAAGGTCAAGAAAGTTTTGGATCTTCATAAAATGTTAGGAGATTCAATAATGGATCCATGTCAAATTAATGGTAAGTTTAGTTTCCCCTCCACTTTCATAGTTCTATCTACCTTTTCTGCTTATATTTAGATGAATGGATAGTATTTGTCCTCCTACGGAACCATTCACGCGTCTTCTTCTTCAAATATATATATGTATATATGTATATGTATATGTGTGTGTAGTGAGAATGTTCTGGAGTTTTGCTAGAGAGATTGTTGGAAGTTTTTTTTATCTGCCTTTGTATAGGATATGTTGGAAATGGATGAATTAAGCCGAGTATGTGTGTGGGTAGAAATTGTGTTATATGCTCGGAATATTTTTGGCATATTGTAGTGTCCCACATACCCCAAGGCATGACCCCTTCATCTTGTTTCTTTTGTGTGTTATGTGACTTAAGGGAGTCCAAAACTAACGGTACGGTGTTAACTGAGGATGAGGAAAAATGCAGAAGAGTTGATGAACATAATTAAGAAAACTTGAAACGAAATGGAAATATGTGATGGGAAATGCTACTGTCAAAACTAGTCAGTTTTGAAACCTTAAAGAACAGAGCATAGAAATGATTCCCCATTTTTGCTATTGCTGTGGAGAAATTAGGAATATCAAGAAGGAATCTCTCTGGTAGAGCCAGTAGACATGTATCTATGTTCATATTGTCAAGTTACCAAACACAACCCTCCTTACTAAACATGACATAGGTGGCAGACATGAAAGGGTAGACGAGTCAGATGGTAGAAAATAAAGCATTCTGCTGCAAATTTGAATTAGAAACTGGTTAGGGTTTGGCAATAGAGGAAGTTTAGGAGGCCTCGGCTTGTTGTGTGTAAAGGTATTCCAGCTTGCATCTAGTCAAAGAGCATGGAGGATTAAAAGAGTCTCAATTAAGGGTATGCTTCGGCATCTCACTGCATAATTACAGCCTCCATGACTGTGCTATGGTAGGATGTGAGCGTTTAGGATTGCAGTAGATGATAGCCTGTTGAGGGATGCGAGCAAGTTGGTGGTCATTTTATGTGGCAACGCCATGAGAGGGGGACTAGAGAGGACTGGGGGAGTGCTATACATATGATGGCATATATGTTCATTGGCTCTTGTTCCGAAGTAGTTTGTATCAGTGTGTCTCGAACTCGATCAAGGGTGGTTAAAGATAGTTCAGCTTCTTGGCAACATCATGTTAGGAGAAAGGAGATAGCCATATCTGCAGTTGGAGAGGTGTAAGAGATTATTTCATTACTTTTTAGTACCAACCTGAGCTTATTTTCTTCTTTAATTCCACTGGGATTCTTTTATCACTGCAGATTCCATAGCCTAGAAGCATTGTGATCAAAAAGAAGTGGAGGCATCAATAGAAATGATGGTATGGATTTCAGCTATTTCTTGAGATGAAGTAGAGAATTTGTACTCCAAGTACTCCTGCCATATCTCCCAGTGATCAAAATCTTTTGATTGAATAAAAGCCATAATACTTTTTAGTACTACTTCTGTCCTAAAATAGTTGTTCCAAAATTTTTTTGAGTCATATATACCAAAGTGGACAACTATTTTGGAATGGAGGGAGTATTTATTTGGCAAGCTACTTAAAGATTTAGTATTGAATTAGTGATATTACAAAAAATAAATAAATAAATAAAAATAATAATAATAATAGTAATTAATCTCTTAAGAAATAGCCTAATGGCAAAAACTCTTGATCACGTGGAGGTTGGGAATTCGAATCTTCTAAAGGCCACTCCCTGAGAATTTCGTGTTTGCTTGCATATAGAATTACAGAAAATAATTTTAAAGCCTTTGGTCATTTTTCGAACCAAATTGATTTGCTTTTGTCATCGAACGGCTGCCATATACATTACTGGTATATTTTTTCTTTGTTTGTTTGGTATAAAAAAAGAAAGAAAAAAAGGTGAGTATATTCTTGATATTTGATCGTTGGAACGGTCTTAAAGTTTGGCTCAAGCTCGTATTCTTAAAAGCTTGTTTTAAACTTATTTGATCGAGTTGAGTATCTGTCTCTTTATACTTGTAAATATGTTCACGATTGGGTATTCATGAACTAGCTAGATAAGACTAGTATATAGTTAATTTTTCTTTTTAACAGTCTTGGTCTCAAACTCGAGTTTGAGATCGACTTTGAGATTGAAATTGATTAAACTATTGAGCTCGAAGACTATTATATGGGCTCGAGTTCAACCAAGACCTTGACAATCAAACTCAAGATCCAGCTAGAATAGCTAAAAGCTCGGTTTTGTTGGCCTCATTTGCAGTCCTAAATTTAGCAATGGTAATAACATGCTGACAAGTAATCTTAACAGGATGCTCAGAATTTTCTCAACTTACATCCCCAACGCGGCCATCAGTAATTATTGGACAACCAATGAAGAACAATGGGATATTTCATGTTGAAAAAAAAAAAAAAAAAAAAAAAAAAAATACATCCCTTGTGGAATGAGTACAACTTTGCACTTTATAAATTACAATGTTTTGTTTTAAAGAGTATGTCTAAAATTATATTTATCTCTGCCAAATTCTTTATATATATATATATATACAAGGGAAAATGCTCATTTTACACTTAAATGCTTTTGAATGCCAGTCAACGGGACCAAGTATTCCATCTTAAAAAGTCTTTATTTTTTCTAATTATTTTTTCTCAGTTTTTGAAATTCTTAATTTGATTTTAGTATAGTGTAATTCAGGTCTAATAAGATTTTTTCACATCCTGTTCCATAATTTCCAAAGGACAGATCGAGTTGAATTGTTAACGCATCATAAAAGGGCAATCCATATTCAAACCGAAATTGCCAACCCTAGCCCAAATTGACACACACGTGGTAAAAACACACACGTGTATATCAATCAAATTTTAAAAACCGATACCTTGTCAATGTGGGTCTAAAAAGAATTAGATGCACCTTCC
>JAOTQH010000018.1:5965038-5979285 GCA_025631255.1 Cornus kousa
CACATAAAGTCATAAGGGGGGTGGGTGGGGGGGTGGGGTATTTATCTCTAGATCAGTTGTCCATGCATTTCTTTGGTATTATGCTTTCAAGTTATTCCAAGTGCTGTTTTGTCACTGCATATGTTAGTTGCTGGTCTTACATGAATTTCTCATAATCAAATTGCCCTGTGAAGAAAAAACAGATTGATTCAAGTCATCCTCATATATGCAGTATGGTTTGGTGCATATTGCGGCTGGAGATTTACTGAGGGCAGAAGTTGCCGCCGGAAGTGAAAATGGGAGGCGCGCGAAGGAATGTATGGAGAAAGGGCAGTTGGTTCCAAACGAAATAGTTGTTATGGTAGGTTTAGGTTATTTTATTTCTTGGCAATCTACGTCTTATTGTTAGTTCCTTTATGTCCTTTGGATCATGTAGATGGTGAAGGATCGTCTATTGCAATCGGATTCTCAAGAAAATGGCTGGCTTTTGGATGGATATCCCAGGAGCTTATCGCAAGCGAATGCTCTTAAAGAATTTGGGTTCCAACCAGACCTTTTTATTCTGCTAGAAGTGAGTTATTGTTGTTTATACAATTATTTACTTAACAACAATGCAATTACGTTGAATTGTCAAGACATGAGTTGGAGACAAAGAACCGCATGTTAGCAGAAACAATGTGTAAATAATGTCCTTGACTGCAAATGTTTTTATGGGGCAATGAAGACTCGTCTTCTTGCACAATTTTTAGTGTATGGTGTGATGAAATTACTCATTGTTCTTTGTCCTTTACCTTGGTTTAGACTATTTTGTTAAAATTATTACAGGCATGATTGTGACCTTTTTATAACTCTACTTAGGCAGTCAAACCTATGTTTGCAGGTCCCTGAAGAGATTCTTGTTGAGAGAGTGGTTGGGCGTAGGCTAGATCCTGTTACTGGGAGGATATACCACATAAAGTATTCTCCCCCAGAGACTGAAGAAATTGCTGCTAGGCTTACCCAACGGTTTGACGACACAGAGGAAAAGGCATGTTTTTGTGTCCTTCTATATTGAAGTGCTCTTGTCTTTTTTTTAATAAGTAAGAATGTACCATACACCTACCTGTCCCAAATGAGACATGAATGTTGCACCCCTCCCGAGGTGCAAGAGACACCAGTCAAGCAACTGCGGTGGGCTTTTACTTCTGAGAGTACTCTTATGTGTTATTTGGTCAACATATCCATCTTTCTTAATGGTTTATCCTCCCTATCTCAGTTTTTGTTTGTGTGTAGGTGTTTAATAACTTTAATTAACTATAGTTACCATTCACATCTTAATTTCCTTACCATTTGGTTTTATTTAGGTAAAGCTGCGTTTGCGCACTCATCATCAAAATGTGGAGTCGGTTCTCTCAATGTATGAAGACATCACAGTCAAGGCATGTGATATATGTTCTCTATCTGTGTGTGTGTGTGTGGGCGCGCATTTGTGCGTGTGAAAATTGTGTCCCTACATAGAATGCAAATGCCTTGTTGATCCCAAAATATAAATGAATAAATAATTTAAATAACAGAAAAGAAAGGGATGAAAGAAGGTAATGCATACACAGGATAAATAGTTTGATGGATACTACTCAGAGTTGCAAGTTGAAACAATGAGGGGCACTACAGGCTCTTTCATGTGTCTTGCAGGACCCATTAACTAGTTTTCACCATTTGTTTACTTGGTACTTTATTATTCACTATTTCTTCTTCTTCCCCTTTCGCACGTGTGTTGCCTAATTTTTTAATAGGTATGAGAAGAAACCATACATATGTTGATTTGATCTTAAGTACATACTTTTGATTGAATCAAGGAAGATAACCAGGATAAAATTGGTGGAAAGGAACAAGGCCTTTCATCTCAGAACTTAAATTTATTAGAAAGCTAGAGAAAAAGCAAGGGAAGGGGGATCATTGTTGAGGTTGCTGATAGACATCTATCACGCCAATCACGGTGTTGTGGCATGCTGTCTGAGATGTCTTACCTTTGCAAATTATATTTTGATTTGTTTATTATATGAGCATATTTTTGGCATTGGTCATGTGCTTTTTTTGCTGCATAGACATCTAAAAGCAGTTAAACATTTCTAGTATATTTTTCTTGCCTCCATCTGTCTCAAACTCTCAATGAATCAAGTGGTTTCGCTCCCTGAGTAGAAATTTTGTCCTTTGAACGTTCCACATGTCAATTATTGTTATCGTGGAAATACCACCAATCCGCAACATTAGGGCCCACCATGTCATGGGCATTATTCTTAGAAGAATTTTTTGAAGGGTTAAATTTAGACTGTTATCCATAAAGGTGCAATATATCAATTGAAAGTTTGTTCATGAAAAAGATTGGGAAAATAAGGTTGATGAAAGAATTTGAATTTTATATGCATTGAAGTAAAGAAAGATGCATAACGAGATAAGAATTTTCTTTTCCCCCCTTGATCCAATCCAAAATCCTGATGAATCATATATGAATAAATCCATATCTGTGTTGTTATGAATTGGATATCTGTTTCGATAACCTAATATGCTAATATGGTAAAGGTGCGACTTTTTGTTGAAAAGAATTAATGCCAAAATAGATTGGCAAAAAATAATTTGAAAAAAAAGAGAGAGAAACAAATAAGTTAAACAAAAATATGGACAAAAAATGAAAAAAAAAAATAGGTCTTTGACTCTTTGTAAAGGAAAAAAAAAAATGATGTCTAAGAAAAAATAGAGAGAAGAAAGAAGAAGAGAAGATAATGATAAAAATATGTTTATGATACGTATATATTTTATATTGTAGCATTATATAATATATCTATAGCATATTATGTGTTATAGTACGTCGGATCAGTTTATTATTTGATTGGATTGACCATCTTTTGTATCCGGTTTTTTTAGATAACAGATTATCATATTCGGATTGTTAACAAGTTATCGGATTAAATGTTTCAATCTATATTTGAGAGGCCTAATTGTCTTAGTATTCACATGTTTATGTTTTCATATTTATGTATGCATGTTAATTTGTTCATGGTGCACGTGCATATGTGGATGAGTTTATTTTGTCTTTTTTATTTGTATAGATATAGTTACAACATATTATACTAATTTAGTAACTTAAATTAAAGCCCATTAAATTGGGTAGGGTTACTGCTTAGATGACAATGAATTAATATAGAAGGCTGTTGATGGAACTTGATTTTCACACTAAACAAATAAGAAACCTTTTTAAAAGGAGGAAAGAGGACATTTTGTGTCTTTGACCGAGTATGAGTCACATGGGTGGTGAAAGACAAGTGCGAGGAGCACTCTCCTACTAGTTATAATGCCACAATTGATGTAGTGCAGCCATAAAGAGGGCGGGGGGCTAGTTGTTATTGGTTTTTGTGCCTAAAGATCAGTGGCAATATGGGATTTTAGGATTTGAAAAAAGCGTAAGAAAATGGTTAGCATTTGAGGCTTTTATTAGTAGAGAAAAGAGGATGTTTGGGGCAGTTCAAGTAACCTTGGCCTTTTTTGTGGTTGAGTATATGGTGAAGGAAAGGATTGGGTTTTTTAAAATAGGGTTTTCAGGGTTGAATAACGTAACATGGTTTCATTTCAAGTATTTAACTGTAGAAAATTCTGGCAAAATGGGGGACGTGAGTAGTAGAAAAAGTAGTTAGGCATCATGCCTTGAGGTAATAATGTGTCACCTGATAACAGAAAACTTCTAGCTCTTTATGAAGTTCTTAAGTTGATCTCTGTTGAAGTGAAACAATACATCGATTTATATAGTCTATAGGACTTTTTGTACTCCTAAATCTCCTACAAGGACTTTGACTTGTATAATCTATCCAAATCAACTAAAGACCAAATTTAACCCAAAATAATAATAATAATAATAACACGTGTAAATCCATATATCTTTAGAAGTCTACAGCCCATTTCCTGTGAATTTGAAAATCAAATTATATTGACTCCAAAAACTTGATAAAACGAACAAATTACCCCCACGTAGAACAAAACTAAAAGAAAGTATAACATAAGATCCAACTCAACGTAAAACTTCTCTCTAATTGGTCTGATAAATTTAACTAATTTTCAGAATTCCCTCTTCTTTAAACTTTCTCTTTCTTAAACTTCTCATGGACTGCATCAGCCAATCTCGGGCATGGTGTCAGGAATAGCAGTTTAAAAATAAAACCAACTGGTGGTCCTACTTACTTGGTTACAATCTAAAGTCTAATTGTGAGCTTGGTTCAGTTGTGATGAATGATGATTATGCCCACAAGTTATATTTAGTACAACGTTATATAAAGTTTGGTTTCACACTTTACAGGTAAGTTTTGACCACCGTCTTTGTATGTAGTTGTTTCAACAATCTTTTCAAAGTTATTACACCATGCCCTTAATTTATACTGAATTTTGGAGGTTATTAAATCAAGATATGATAATACTTGATGAGGTTCAATAATTGTCACTTTTCATACTGGGATGGGGTTATTTAAGTGGCTTTTGGAAGTTATAGAAGGTACCACATTGAAAGCTGGAACGAGAAACATAAACAGTGGTTCAAGTATATTAAAGATCAGCTTGACACTTGATATCCATCATTTCTAATCAAATCTTGAATCTTTTGACATGGAGAATGTGAAGCGAGAAGATAAAAACTTGTATAATAATATAATAATATTCAACTCAACCCATCTATGTTTTTTTGCCACAACTATTTCAGGATTAAATCATAAGATTTAAGTTGTTCAAGTTGTACGTAGGTTTACTGATAGCTCTCTGTGCTATGACGAGAAGGGAAGCGAGTGTTTTCTGTTTAGCTTCCAAATATGGTGATTTGGACAGTTCTCTCCTCTCTAGGGCAAGTGTTTGCATATGTATTTCTTACCTGGAAGCTAAGATGGAGTATTTGTTTTTTTTACTTATTACAGGTCAATGGAAATGCTCCAAAGGAGGATGTATTTGCTCAAATTGACAATGCATTGACAAAACTTCTTAAGCAGAAGGATTCATTGGGGTCGGTGGCAGCATAAAAAAAGAAAATGAAAAAAAGAAAAAAGATTAGGTAGAAGAATTTGAAGACTACTTTGGGAGCAATTGCCATGTTTCTCTCTCCTCTAATGCAGAATTTTATCGATGAGTTTATGTATAGACAAAAATAATAGCAATACGCGTTTGTGTGAGTTTGTAAAAGCTCAACCCCCAGCCCCTAAAGAAGTAGCTTTTCCTACTATTGTATTATCATTCATTAATGCTATATTCGTTTTTTCATATTAAAGTTGTGAGAGGAGTGCAACACAGCTCAAATTTATACTACTTACAGTTGCCGGTCTTTTTGCAAAATTCGATTCCTTTTTCTTTGTTTTTATTTGCTTGCTTTTGTTAATTTAGTTGGTTTGTATGTCTGGCTTCACCATTAGATTGATATCCGATGTTCTCTTGGTTGCTGCTGTTGTTAATGGTTTGTTTGTACTGTGGAATGGTGTACAACTACAGAGTCCGAAAGTCGGAGATATTCCACTACATTTATGTGAGTAGGGATGACGTCATTATGATGTCATTAAATATGATGACATCATTATGACATCATCTCCACTCACATAAAAGAGTAGGATTACATTTATATGAGTAGGGATGATGTTATCACGATATCATCATATTTAATGACATCATCACGACGTTATCTCCACTCACATAAAAGAGTTGACTATATTTATGTGAGTGGAGATGATCTCATCACGATATCATCAAATTTAATGACATCATCACGACGTCATCTCCACTCACAACAAAGAGTTAGTACATGTATCTGATTCTTGGAGTACTTATTATTTTTCTAGCAAAATTCTATCTTGTTGAATTCTGAGATCCTTGAGAGTTCCTGGTTATAAATTATAATGGTGGTTTGAATGTAGTGTAAAATGGTGTAGAACCTTTTTCGTTGTACTTTTCATTTTGTTTTCTTGGTTCGTTCAAGTCTTTTATGTCTCCCACACTGCTAGTTTTGCTAAAGTCTTGAATTAATGTTTTCCTCTCCCAGTTGCTAGTATTTTTTTTTTTTTTTTTTCCAATTTGGTTTATTATATTGACAATTAAAAGAAGTACTTTGACTTTTCTTGTGCCAATTTCCTTCACTCGTTTCTGGTCTTCTTAAATGGATTACTGTATTGATTTTCATTTTATAACACACACCCACACATGTTTATGCGATTTTTTAATTTTATTTTATTTTATTTTTCAACAATAGTATGCCCATAAGGGTATTTAAAAATCATGCACTTAAAAAATTTGAATGCATACCTGAAATGACTTGTCATTTTTTTCAATTACATCAACCCAATTATTCGGTTTGATGCTGTCGGTGACGAATGCATGTTCTATTTTTTGTTATTTAATCCAAATTTATTATTAATTTATAATTAGTTAATTAGGCGAGACAATGACCTAGGTGTTTCGTTGATCCAATTCCAGCATAACATTAATTTTACTTGTTTTGATGAATTATTAATTTTAATTGTGCTAATCAGTTTTAGAATATTTTAATATATATATATTATTTTTGTGTTATTGTTACTTTTTGTATCACGTTTATCATTAAAAAAAAATATAGATTTAAATTAATTTGACCCAAACTCAAAAAATTGTGATTAAAAAGATTAGGTCAAAACAAGAAATTTAAACTCTGACGTGTTGAGAGTTCAAAATTTTCAACTTGATAAGAAAAGTAAATTATTTGCGGTCTAAATGGATTCACAGATTGCCCAACTTCATTACAAAATAATTGGCCACTCGGTCCTGTTATCTATTCTAATTTTGGAAGCAAAATATGGTCCAGACACGTTAAAGTCAAGACCATATTAATCATAGGGGCTCGCTTTTGAACAAGACAACCCCATTATACAATGTTTGGTGCATCCAACAGTTCCCATATTTCAAATTTGTCATCCTTTGACTCCTGTACATAATAAGAAAAACGAATCTTCGTTTGAAACAAACAAAGACTTCTTAGTCTTCAACAAATGAATTTCAAATATAGAGCAAAAATTATATGAGCTGTAACGCATTTCCTATCATTTCTTGTGGTAGGTGCATTATCAAATTACTCTGTATCATACACTTTACATGGGAGTCAAATTAAATTCACAAATTTTTTTAATTTTTGTTTTTCCTTCACAAGTATGTATTGGCACGTGTGTTTTACATTGATTGAAGATTACGTGGATGACCCAGTCGAGGACCTAGACAATGACGTGGACGCTAAACACTGAGTCAAGGCTCTTTCTAAGCTATTTACAACATCGGTCATGGTTGGCCGATGGCGAGCTTCTGGCATGACGCAATCCACAGCTAGGTAGCCCACAAACGCTACAGCCTCTATCTCAAATGGTGTTGGAGGGGGCATGTTTGGATCTAGAACCCTATGAATTTCATCTTGAATTATGTAAGGGGCAGTAAAATCTACCACATTTCTGGGTACCCCGTTCTCGTTTTTATGAATTGCCTTGTACCCGGATAACAACTCGAGTAATACTACTCCAAAGCTATACACATCGCTCTTAGTTGTCAATTGTTCGAGTCTGTAGTATGCAGGATCCACGTAACCAACCGTGCCGGCTGCTCCTAATGACAGATGTGACTCCTCGTCTGGAGGACTCATCAGGGACAGTCCAAAATCAGACACTTTGGCAGTCCACGTGGCATCAAGCAATATGTTGGACGATTTAATGTCGCGGTGTATGATTGGTGGCACGGCGTACACATGGAGGTACTCGATCCCACGGGCCGCGTCGAGTGCCACCTTGATCCGGGCCGCCCATGTCATCAATGGGGAGATCTCGAGCTTGTGGAGGTGCTCATGGAGGGTGCCATTGTGCATGTACTCGTAGACCAACACCCTTTCATTGCAATCCTCACAGAACCCCAATAGCCTCACTAGGTTCTTGTGGTTGAGCCTAGACAAAAACTCGAGCTCATTTAGGAATGCATTGTCATTGTCTTCTTGGCGTTTGGTCCCACCGGCATAGGATGAGGAAGCTGAAATTTCAGCCCTCTTGATTGCCACTTCTCGTCCACCCTCTAATGTGGCATAATAGACCGAGCCAAAGCTTCCCGTGCCAATTTTGTGATCCTCCGAAAAATTGTTAGTTGCTTTAAGCAACATTGGCAAAGGAAACTCCTCCAAGTTCCCTCCATTTCCCGAACTAACCAAATGGCTCAGCCTTTTTTCAAGAACTGGTGGCGCGGTTTGAGCTTGGGAAGTCTGCGCGGGTTGGTCAGGTGGCGATTGGGGATCGTCCAGGCGGCCTGAATCGTGCACACGGCATCCCCTAATCTTGAAATACCGAAAAAACAAGAAACACAAGACCGCCACCAATGACAAGCCCCCCAAACACCCCACCACTAGTAAAGCCACATTTTTCTTACTCCAACCGCCATCACCACCACCGTGGTGTGAGGTCGTCGAAGGTGGTGGTGATGGTGGTACCACCACTGGTGTGCTCCCGCCCGGCTGACATATCATTAGTCCCTGGCCGCAAAAGGCACCATAATTAGGCAGGGGACTACTACAAGCTGGACAGCTACTCCTACATGAACCTGGCACAACATCCTTAAAAACCAAGGAGTTTTTGTCAAGAATCTCATTCCCCCAACAATACAATGAATAATTCCCGGTTTCAATTCCACAAAAAACTTTTCGTTTCGCTTCAATCGCCACAAAATATGTGGATTGCAATGTCGGTGGCAAGCTGAAATTGTTCTCCCCCCAACAGACAACTGTCCCATTCGGTCTTATGCCACAGCTCCGACTCTCTCCCAATGCCAACGTTGTGAACTTGTCTTGTGGCTTCGCACCCACCATGTCTCCCCAACACTCCAAACTACCATTCTTGGAAATGGCACAAGCATGTTGAAAACCGGCCGCAATGACACTATAGTTCCCGCCAGGCTCATTGCCACTCTCAATATGGCGATTGTTCGAAAAGCATTTGATGTTGCCCAATTCAGACAACCAGCACACGAAATTCTCTCCCACTGCGATACTCGAAAAAGTCTGATTCATGATGGGATTGAATTTTCGCCATTGCCAGCAGTCCAGTTGATTAGTCCCATTAATGAGACCACAAATATGGGAATTTCCAGCATCAAGTTCTTTGATAGTCGCGCCGCGATAAACCCTCTTGTACAACATGTTAGTACCATTGGTAGAGAATCTCCAACAACCCAGGACTGAAGTGGACGAGGAATAGGATGATTTCAGTGCACAGAAGAATCCATTTCCACCCACAATTCCTGAGAATGATCTGTTCCAGGAATTGACAGGAATTTGAATTCCTTGGGGAAAACTAGTACAGTTGAGTTGAGATTGTTGGGAAGAGGATTGTATTAATGCACAGACTAGCGTTTGGTTATTGGTTTCTGATATTGCCACGGTGGAAAGGGAGTGAAGCAATGGAAAAGAAGAGAGGAAATAGAGAGTTAGAGAGAGGAAAGAGAAGGTGTTTCTAAGGAAAATAGCCATAGAACTCTTATGAGTTCATTTTTTAGGGTGATTTGAAGATGGGTTTTTTCTGATTATTGTATGAAGGATTTAAGGCAGTTTTAAGGGTCGGCAATGGAGAAGAATCAAAGAAGAAGAAACGCGGTTTGAAGAGGAGAGAGTGAGGACCAAAGACCAAGTCTTTTTTGGAAAAAAGTGGAGCGTGTGGTCAAGAATCAAGGTAGAAAAGGTTTTTTTGTGTGCGTGTGACTTAACACTGTATTACTAGTTCAAACAGCAAACATTTTTCTAGAACTCACTAACTCAGTGAATTACTCCAACAACTCAGTTGGGTTAACTCGTATTATAGTCCTATAGTAGAATATTTAACTTTTAAGCAGACTCCAGGCCATCACACAAGGGGTTGTTCTCCCGCTACTAGCTGTGCTTTTGTTCTTACTCCTATTTTTTACTTTGTGTGACTTATATTTTATCACTTCCACATTCCTCTCGCTCGAATTTACACTCATTCACACTCACGTAGTGGAAACCAATTCCTCTCATTTTTCTGTAATGATAAAATATTTATTTTATATTAGTTTGTCATAATCATTTTTCTTACTTTGGTAACTGCCGAGAGATAAAAAAAAAAAAAAAAAAAAAAAAGGGAATGATAGATATTATGAAGTTTTTAATGATGTTATAATATAGTGTTCCAGAACTTGAGTTTATGAGTGAATTCACTTTTCATTCATTTTATGAAGAAAATTATTTATATATATATATAACGTCTGAGAATGTATACATGCATGTAGAGTAGTTTATAATTCAGAAATATGAACATGAGTTTTCATGGGTGTTATGTTATTAGAAGTTAACGTCTGTTTTATAAATTATTTATGTGAAATATTTACACGAGTTCATTTTATTATATTCAAATTTTCATGATAGGAGTATAAAAATGGTTGTGTCAAATATATATATATATATGGAACTTCAATGGCGGATCTGATTTTTTTTGTCTGATTTGATCTAATTTGGAGAATTTCAAGAGTGCTTTTTGGTTCTTGACAATTATCATAGGCCAAATTTTTTAGTATACGTTTGATTATAATTGACTGATGCATATAATCAAAATCAATGGTATCAATACGAGTAAATAAGCTATGTATTAGAATTTTTATGTTGCGTTTGACTCGTGGGTTTCTCACTCTACTTTTCTAAAAGGACCATTTTTAGTAAAACAAACGAGAGAAGCAAGTACTTAGTGCAACAAAATATACTTCAATTAGAGTTCGATTAAAGAGTCCACCAACTAATAACATTGATAGAAAATGTTTTGAGAAATAGATTTTGAAATATAAAAAATTTATTTTGGAAAATGTATTGAAAAGTACTATTTAGGTAAGAAAAATATTTTGATTTTTGGAAATGACTCCACACCAAGTTTAATAAAATAAAGTTATGAAATTAAAAAGCTGATTATTATTAGAGCACTACTATTTGTTGCGTCATTCAACTACATCGCTCACGAGTAAACTGTGACATGTCATTAACTTAGGTCTCACAAATCACTGTGAGTGACTCATACTGCCTGCAACAAATATATTTTTTCTTCTTATTATTATTTATTTATTTATAACTTCGATTTTCCATTTCAACAATTTTTAGGTTAAATCACATCCTTTGGTAATAAAGCTCTGAAAAGGACATGTGTGGAGCACTCAATGGAGCATAATTTCTTTGCACCTTTAACTAAAGTAAGGCCATGTGAATAAGGTAAAGGAATATTAGTAAAGGTACATATATGGTGGCTTTATGGCGCATGTTGGGTGATAACTTTATAATAAGGGAAGTAGGGAAAAAAAAAACACATCCATGTAGTATACTACTATATATAGAGCATATAATTTTCTATAAGTTCTCAAATTTTTCACTCCTGTGGGCATAGTTGTATTGATGGGGATCTAGGAGATAAGTCATTAAAGTCTCATTTTTTATTTGTACTCCTAATTTGAGTAATGCGTGTGTTATGGGACTGATACACGTGCTCTAAGAGGAGAAAAAAAATTTCTCAAAATTTTCAAATATTCATATTTGGGACAAACAAGAGTATCACGTTATTCGACCGTTAATGAAGCGATGAAAATATTAAACTGCACTTCTTAAAGTAAAATAAATTAAAAAAAGTAAAAAATATAATGATTGTAAAATGATTATAATGGACTTAGGAAACGACTTTATTTTGAAGTCGTAAGATTTACATAGAAAACATGTAAAAGACATTTTCGAGACTTAAATAGGACATTTTGGGTATTTAATATCATTCATTAGTCTTGTGCCACGCACATGGCTTTATAACGGTACTTCTCTAACGGTTCAATGCAAAAATGCCCTTACTTGCAGTGTTGCAATATTTTAAATTTTCTTTTTTTTTTTTTTTTTTACCACCTTTCAAAAAAAAATATTTTTAAATTTTTAACGAATTTATACATCCAAAATAAATGATATGAGGGTTATTTGCACAAAAAATAAAATTTAAAGGTGCTTTATATATTTCACTCGTATATTAATAAGGATGGAATATGACACCTATGGAGAAGGAGGGCTTCTAAAACACCCTTTTAAATTGCTACTCCGGAAAAGAATGAATATTTACCCTTATATTAATAAGGATGGAATACTAGTTCAAACTCAACATTTTTCTAGAACTCCGTGAATTATTCCTAGAACTAGGTTGGGTTTTTTCTTATGGTAGGAAGTTTAAGTAGGACTATAGGAACAAAAGCCTATCTTGCAACTGACAAATAAACTCAATTCCTCTTGAATTGATTTTGGACATAAAAACTCTTCAAATTAAATGATACCTTTGACTTATACAGGTGAATGCACGTATTCGAGATTTACTTTATAATCATAAATTTAAATGCATGTGATTGGAAGGATTCCACATTACTAAAAGGTAAATAAATAAATAAATGCCCCCTCTTGCAAAAGTTCAAAATTAAGATTGGTTTAAATATATTTCTAGTGTTTTTATTATAATCATAAGATTTATTTTATATTCGTTTCTCATAAACATTTTATTATAATTTGATAACTACCGGTGGATAAGTAAATAAGTAACCGGAAACATTAGCTATTGTGAAGTTTTTATTGAGGTCAACATATAGTAGTGTTCCAGGACTTAGAGTTTCTGAGTTCATTCATTTTCTATGCATTATATGAAAATAAAATAATAATAAAAAGTCTGAGAATGTATATATGTATATTTTTTATATAACTCGAGGGATGAACGTAAGTTCTCATGACTATTATATTGATAGAAGTTAGTGTCTGTTATATTGATTATTTATTTAAAATATTTAAATGAGTTCATTTTGTTTTTTTCAAAATTTGCATGATAGGAGTATAAAAATAAAACTCCTATGGTGGATCTGATTTTTCATAAATTGCGGAGTTTAGAAGTATTTTTCGGTTCTTTACAATTAGAGAACAAATTCTATTAGCCAAGTGTTTCTAAATGGAGTTTTTCTCTTAAATTGACTTCAGCCAAATGTGAGGTTGTACTCAATATTTGGTGACAAGCCATATGGCACTGCCATTGAAAATTTTTATCCGGAGGTTTGTCAATATTTTATATAGATTCTCTCTACGTTTCATAATTATACTTACCTTCCTGGTCAATACAGGTTGTCCAACTTAATAACTGTAGTGTGTTATTTTACTATTTTGCTCGTGAATTAATGTTTGTTGGTATTCGAAGGGCAAACTGGCGTTCTATCAACTTTCTATTGATTTTACCCAATTCTATTTGTTTCCGTTATGTGCATAAAGGCAGGGACTGTTAAAAACTTTAAGAGAGGTAAGTGAGATTATAAGATGGGTTTATGTAAGATATTGATAAACCTCAAGGGAGAAGTAACACTCACCCTTCAAGGTTTGAGATGGATGGAAAAAAAGGTTAAAGATTGTGGTTTAAGTTTAAGTGAAACTACCATGAGTTTTTACTTTTTAGGGTATAGAAGACATTACTTATGCTAATCGATCATAATTAGTATAAAATGGACTATTTAAATTGTCAAAATTATGTTCCAACCTTTTACATAAGGCTATGAATCGAGTTTGTATGAAGAGAATAATAAGTTGAGCATATATTAGATATTTCATGTCCCAAGGGCAACCAAGAGGGATTCATGTAATTTACTTGAAATCCAACAATTTCTCAAATTTAACCAGTAATGCATAAAACCTAAACAAAGTCTGTCAAATGTCAAAACCTTAAAAATTTACTTAATAATTAGCTGAAATGAGATGTAAACTACTCTTATCTACAATAGGCATAATTTGGGTTGATTCCTGCACTCATCAAACCCTCCTCCATCAAACCATCTGCTATCAACAGATTATACAAACATGTCAAACTCAAAATCTAATATCCTATCATTTCAAAAACACTGAACATCCATGCTAGAAATCAATCGCACCTTTAACTGTACAAAATAAGTAAATCACCTAAACAACAACCACAAATTTGCGAATAGCCAGCAAACATAAAGATAAATGCAAAACAATATTTATGTGTGAGTGTCACTGTGTATTTAATAGGCGTACATGTTGGGATTTATATGTCCTGTCATAGCAAATTCCTATTTGAATTATAGTGACATATGTTCCTGATATATCTGAAATTATTTATACTTTATACAATTAGTAAATTCAATGTATTATGTTTCGATTCATTATGAAATTGATAGTGTCCACTTGATTACAAGAAATATTTATATATGTAT
>JAOTQH010000019.1:13608-26308 GCA_025631255.1 Cornus kousa
GTAATCAACGGTTGTGATCACCCTGCTGGATAAAATGAATAATTATACACCATACTCGTACCTTTTTTTCCGTGTGAGTGAAAAGGTTTTCCGTTTGCCTCTCGATATTTTTTGTTTTGAGCTATGGGTTTTCTGCACATCTCAGAAGATTAGAAGAGGAACGAGGAGAAAGAAGGTCGAACCCAAGTGAAAGCATGAGACTACCATTGTTGGTAATTGTTCAGAGAAACGGTTCTGTTTCTATTTTATTGTATATTGCATGATGGTTGAGTTTTACTTTTAAAGATTCAATTTTGATGTTTCTCTTTATATCGATATGTGATATTAATGCAATATTTTGATTGTTTATCTTTTTCCCGATGATATTATGATTGAAGGGTCGGTGAAGGGTCTTGTGGTTTTCGATTTTATTGTATTGATTGATTGAATGCTGGTTGAGTTTATAGTAAAAGATCCAATTATTGATAGGTGATGTTAATGCAATATTTTGATTGTTTATCTTTTTCATGATGATATTATGATTGAAGGGTCGGTGAAGGATTTTTTTTTTTTCGTTAGGGTTTTCCATGTAGAAATCTATGTGTCTTATCTTTTTATTGTTGTAATTGTTTATGCGCTTGGATGATGGATTGAGTGATTTTTGTATTTCTGTCATAATATAAATTTCTGTTAAGATTGTTGAAATTCAAGAAGTCTTTAAAATTCGATAATCGAAACTATAAGCAAGGTTGGGGACTAGAGATTGGTGAGCAAGCGGCCAAATATTTTCCTAATCGATCTTACCTGGAGGTGAGAATGGGGTTTAATTCTTCATGGGCTTGGCAGAGCTTCTAGGCATCCAAAGATTTGGTCAGGGAAGGGCTTGTATGGAGGGTTGTTAATGGAAGTCGAATCGAGTGTTGGGATGATAGGTGGATTGTTGATGAGTTTTTGCTCAATTGTTTACTGCTAGACCAAACAATGCACTATTTTCAGAGTGAGTGATCTGATTATGGGAAATGGAATGAACAGTTAGTAAAGGAAATTTTTGAGAGAAGAGATTGGATAAGAATTATACAGATTCCAATTAGCTTGTCCTCCACTCAAGACAAACAGTTCTGGTTGTTCAACAAAAATGGTACTTTCTCTGTCAAATCAGCTTATCAGTTGGCTTTGAGGTTAAAAAGGAAGGAATTGGGTAGTATTTTGAAGTTTCAAGGAGAAACTAGTGTTTCAAATGCCATGGCAAATCAGTGGTATTCTCATTGGAGGCTTAAAGTAAAACGAAAGATCAAACATTTCTTATGAAGGTGTCTTCATGATCAGATTGCCCTTTGGATGTTTGCCAGAAGAGAGTTGAAAGATGAGATTATATTCAAAAGTTGTGGGCTCGAACCTGAGTCATTGAGCCCAATGAGCCGTATGCTTTGCAGGTGCCCTAGAGCAGCTCAGGTATGGAAGTTGTCTTATTTAAGGGCTGGAATGTGGAGAGGTGAAGCGTGGTATGCACTACAAGAATTTTAATGTTAACCGGTGGTTTATTACCGACAATTTGGGAATGTGCCAGAAATTATAAATATTACGTTTTGAAATAATTATTGAGTCATTGAGCCCAATTCCGGTGGTGTCCCACGAAGTGCCAGAAATAATTAATCAAATCCACCCATCTGTAATTTTTAGTTTTGTCCTGCAGTTTTGAATGCCGGACAAAACTTAACTTTTGGCGCACTCTTTTTCCTATTCGCGGTATGTTTTGGGCCCAAAGAAAATAGAACATTTACGACACCGTATTAGTTACTTCCATCAGTTACAGATATCTAAAATCTATGTTGGCTTCTAAAATACACTAGAACTCTTGAGACTCTCGAGACAGAACTCTCATCCTCCATTTCCAAATCTTTGAGTCTATGTTGGCTTCTAAAATACGCATATCTATCATCTCTTCGATCTGAATTGTTGCCTCTTCGATCTGAACTCTCGACTCTCTTGACAGATGTCATGTTTCATTCACAACAGTAAGGTTCTCGGCTAAATCAGGTTCTCCGCTCTCTCTCTATATAGATGTGTATATTATTGTCATGACATCTGTGAAATCACTCAAAATCATTTTGTTGTGTTACAATACATATATATATATTAGGCATAACTTCAGCTTTAGCTTCAACAACTTCCTCTTCAATTTGTGCATGAATCCTTTTCAATTGCAATCATTACAAGACCTATGGATTAGGTTTTCCCTCTCTCTCTCTCTATATATACAAATATATTTATATTATCTGAGAATCATCCAGAAATCTCTGCATCCTTCAAATTTTTGTGAAATTGTTTAGAAATCTGTGAAATTATTTAGAAATCATGACGAATTTGGAATAATTTTAGTTTTGCCTTTGACAAAATCCTTTTCAATTGCATGAATTTCCTCTGTTTGAATTATTAGGACTCTCTCTCTCTCTCTCTTTGTGAATGTATATCTCAATGGATTGTTTAAAACCAAAATTTTAAGCTCATGACTATTAGGGCTCTCTCTGTTCATTATTAGGACTCTCTCTATTTGATCTTGAAGCGCATGACTATGACTAAAAAGTACTTGGAAACTGTAAATTTACAACTTAATATGGTTTAAAATTAAAATTTGCCAACACATAACACTAAAATATTATTTTTCAAATCAAAATTTGCCAACTTAATATGGTTTATGCTTTCCCTTTCTGAAAAGTTGACCGCAAAAAGAGGTTTTTTAAATGTAATTATGATTATCTAGGAAGTAGTCATGTTGTTCCCTTTGCTGCGCATGGAAGGAGTCGGATGGATTTTTTGAGACTAAAGAAACGAGCTACTACATTGACCTCAAGTTCGGTTCATTCCGTAATAAGGGAAGTCATCAATGAGCTTGTTACAAAGTCTATCCTAGAATTGTTCGTGCATAGCAAAATAAGTATTGTTACTATTGTCTGAATTTGATGATAAAGAATGATGGTGGTGGTACAACATACTTAGGTTCAAGTCCTTCTTCATCCCTGTCACAACTTGCCTACTCCTCCCCTTTACAAATGGATACAAATGATAAAAATAGTTCTCAAATCATTCCCAATTGTATACTTACATTTCATTTTCTTTTTTATCGAAAACAGAATCCTGGAGGTTTTCTCTGCTCCAAATCAGAGCCTCTTTGTCAGAGGTGACATCTACACCTGTTGATGCTGAAGAGTGATTAACAGACCTAAAGGAGAAGGTATGAAAATAGCCGGGCAAATCAGCATCAAATAGAATGTTTCCAACTTCTATTAAGTTTGTTAGTGACCTGTTTCCCAGTATGTTTTTCTGTTGCTTATTAATACAACCTCTCTTGATTGATATAATTTGATAATTGAGTTAAAGGAAATTCGAAGTAGAGAAGGCCAGGATGCATTTGTTAAGGGATCCAATATGCTTGGTCTTCCTTCTTTGTCTTCATTTGGACCTAATCAAAGATTTGATTAACAAGTTTGTATATTCTTGTTGAACCAATTTTTGATGTTTTTCCCTTATGATTCACACTACCAGTTTCCGAAGATCATGGAGCTGGTGGGGCTTGGATATACTGGATGGTTTGTCAACCGATACCTTCTCTTCAAGGTAAATTGTTTGAGAGACTGTTCAGAATTTTTAAGAAAAGGAGCGTACTGTTCAGAATTTATAGAATTGCTTATATTATTTCATTTTTGTGAGCTCAAATTTAGAATACCTGACATCAGTAAGATATTCTGTGAGTTATCTGATGCATCTCAAAGCAATTTTTGGTATCTTCTGTTTAGCATTTTATGTTTCTAGAATTGCATGTACTCAACCATTGGTTATAACCCCGCGCCAATTGCTTCCTTCTTTCTTTTCCAGATTCTTTTACCAATTCTGCCAAAAACTTATTTAGAGTTGTTACTTTTATTGGATTTGTACAATTAGTTGTGAATTTTAACACTATTGTTTCAATATATCTTTCATTTTGGATGAAGGGCATCCAGATGACTCATTTTATAGATGCATCTTTGGATATATCGATAGTTACCTGCACACAACGAGGCTTATACTATTTCAGCCACCATTTTGAAGTACTGTTTTTAACTAAAGACAAAATAAAGGGAACTGCAATGTCATTTACGAATAGTAGAAAAGTTTGCTTCACATTTTTATATGAACAATTTCATTCCTTGGAGTTGGGATTCAATAAAAGAATCACCTCCACACGCACTCTCTCTACCATGCCTATCACATCTATTATGCTTGGCAATAATTGCAGTAACCATAACAATCAAAATTTTATTTCCCATTCCCTTTTCATGTTTTCTACGCAATTTTTGGAGTGTATTTAGTGTGTACTCGTGTGGCTTAACTACAGGGAAGCAGTGGTGGTTTCTGTTTAGAATTTGTCAGGGATTGTATCAGTTGATGTGGATGGAAGTTGGTTTGCACTGTCAGAATAGGCACAAAACAGAGAGTCTTCCGGATCCCATAAGTTACAATTTTAATATTTTCTTATGTGTCGAAATAACTTAGCATTGTTCTAGCATGTTTTTCACCATTCACCACAATGGTGTCTATAGAATGAACAACTGTAGGCTTCTATTTAGTTTCAGTCTTGTCTTTATTGAGTGCCATTTTTTCTGATCTTTTATTAAATTGACTCTTTATTGAGTGCCATTTTTTCTGATCTTTTATTAAATTGAACCTTGTGGATTAGAAGTTTTAGGGTCAGTCATGGATTAATTGCATGAGTTTAAAAATCATATGTACCCCGGCTTGCAGTGTTATTAATTCCATCGAAACAAAAGAAAAGGGGGAAAAAAGGACAGAGAAATGATGGTTCATATCCACATTCCTGTTTTTCCCCAATATCAATATGGCATTTATAATTAAATCTTGAATAAATTCAGGCATTTTCTTTATTATTTTGTAAAGTTTAATACAGCAAATTGAAGTAAGTTCATTGAGTTATCAGTCTTATCAGCTGAATTATTATTCTGGTTTAGCTAATTAGAAAGATCTGTTTCTGCCCTTGCATGTGATCCTCTAGATGTTTGACTTTGCCTCAACTGATTTGGTCAAGACTATTTGGTCAAATTAACTACTCTAATTGGATTTTCAATCTTCAATTCAATATGAATATTTGATTATTCCCCTTGATTATTATAATGTACTGACTAGGAAAATCATGTTGCAGTTATGTGCCAAAAGCTGTCTACTTGCAGCATCTAATGGGTGTGGAAGGTGTGATTGTTGATTTGGTTGAGGAAATCACGGGCTGTTACCAATATGATTAAGCCATCAGAGGTGGATGAAGGGGAGATAATTAGAGTGGTTGGAGCAGATTCAAGTTGAACCCAAACCCCTCTACTCACAAAGGAAGCTGTCATTTCTGTGGAAATTGATAGCAGAATTAATACCTCCTCTAAGAAAAACCTCTTATAGTCGGAGTGCTGAATTGTTGGATGGGAACCTCGATCAAGTAATGTTCTGGGAAAAGGATAGGAACCTCTTATATCAGTTACTGTTATTTTTATTTGACATATTTTAAATTTGAATCGAAACTTTTGGTGGTTATGAGATTTAATTGGGTGGCTTTGCAAATTCGTGACAGAATGTGGGGGATTTTTGTGTAGGGTAAAAACAAAGCAGACATTAATGACTCAAAAGTTTTGAACAAGAGAGTAAAGAAGTGCCAATGCTTAATAATTCTGCAAGGAATTCACCAGCAAAAGTCAACATACTGGCGGTTTTAAGTGCAGCTGAAAACAGGTGGAAAAAACTGCCGTAAAAAATCAAAATACCGGCACTTAAAATTTACTGGCGATTTTATAAAACTGCCGGTGATTCCCTAGCACCGGAGGATTCCCTGGTTTAGAAAACTGCCGGTAATGTTCTTACAGGTGGTCTATTTTGTGTCTTTTCTGGCGTTTAAAGTGCCAGTGATATCCACAACTCTTGTAGTGTAAATTGTAAATGCATGGGTTTTTGAAGAGCAGTGGTGGAATGAAATGGAAATTGTGAAGATGGCTACAAATCAGTGGGTTGAATTTGGTGGATATTACGGTTGCTTCTGTAGCGAATACCATTCCCAATCCTGATAGTTATTCAGAGCAGCAGCATATCTAATATTTGGATTGTGTCTAGCTCCAGTGGGATGGGTAAAGCCCGTAAAGGTTAATACAGACCCTGCATTTTATTGTCAATCCAAAGAGGCTGGGGGCATGGTTATGACTTACGAGAGATCACTTGGGAATGTTACTGGAGCGGCTCTATTTTATTTCAATTAGGTGGTGGATCCAATTATATGTTATATTCAAGTCAAATTTAGAGGTGGTGGTTAAAGCTACTCATAATTCTTTGCTCTCTCCTCTTTTGCTTTCAACTGTTCCGGACGATAACGAGGTATTGGCTTATGCTCAACTGTAGCTCCTCTATGGTTTTTGGTGATTGGGAAAGTAACCAGGTGGCGGATTTGTTGGGTGCTTGAACTATTAAGAAGAAAGTGAATTATTTCCTTTCATTGTAATTGTATTACTCCGTATATATGATTCACTTCAAATGAATTTGCAAACTATTTCCCCACCGTATTCTGATATATATTGCAGCTATGCAGAAGATACACCCAACCAAACAACATGGGTGTCTGCTTAAGTTGATGCAAACTCAACCTAAACTAGTGTAGCTAAATTATAGAAATGAAATTCATGGAAAACATCATAACTTGTTTATACACACACAAAACACATTACAAAAGAGCTGTAAGTGAGCTAGCTGCATGCTCTAAATTTCCTAGCCAACTCCATCATAACACACTTACATGCCATTGAAAAACACATTCATTCTGTCAGCATTCATTGCTCTTTCAGCTTTCCAAGGCTCATCAAAACAGAGAGGGCTGCAAGTCCAGGGAAAGGCCACAAGAGACCAAGAAGATGCAGAGGTCATGAGTTGAAGTTTTCCGGGTGTGAAAGATCAGTCAGCAAGTCTTTCAAAATTTCATCTTCATAACTAAGGGTAGGGTCAATAAGAGCTTGCTGAGAAGATATATTATGGGCCAACTCGTTGCACTTGGCTCTAAGCGAAGCATATTTTGCCTCCTCTACAGCCAAATCGCGACGGGGGTCCATAATATACTTATCAGTCTCTTGCAACTGGGACAAAATCTGTGCAGATTCTTGGTGAAGTCCACGGACCGCAATTCTAGCATTAGCATCTGTGTACATCTGCTCGAGCCATGATAGATCCAACCCCGCCAAGGATTTCCAATCCATCATTAGACCTTTAGCCACATTAATATCATCAGTAGTAATTTGGCAAATTCTTTTTCCTGTCAAAGATTTGATGAGACACGCGAGGGCGTCCAAGAACATCCCTTGGAAATATGCACTTTCCACTCTAAAACCATCAAAAGTCTTGGGGTGTTTGTGAAATATGAAATCAAGGTATGGAATGCTTCCCAAGCTACATTTATAACCGTGCCAGTGCACTAACTCGTCAGGGCCAATGTTCTCCTCTCGAGGTGGAGGAAGGGGCCGCGCAAGACTGGTCTTGGGTACTGAAGCACCTGCAGATGAAACTAAAGCTTCTCCCAAACAAAAGTATGTCCTAGTGATCAGGTCAATTATTAAATCATGAATTGCAAAATTAAAACTGTTTTTTACAAGACTGAAGGCTGAACTCGAAGTAAACTGAGGTCTATAAATTCGTTTCTTTTATAGAAGTCGAAGTAAATATGAGTTCATCACATTGTAATCTATCAGAAAAGAGAAAAAGTAGAACTTGTTCCATTGTATATGAGAAAACATCACCATAAAATACAGGAGCGAGATATCAAAAAAAAAAATTCTTAGTTGGAGTGAGATATCATTCTTTCTTTCTTTTTAATTTTTTAAAGAAACTATATAAGAGAGAAATATGGAGTAAAAATAGAAGTAAAATCCATAGAACTTTGGGGTAGTTCACAGTATGATCAAGCATACCTGCAGGGTACTTTTCATCCCCAACAAATGGCACATCAAACAACTTGTCAGAAGAATCATTCTCTGGTAGCCTTGACATGCTGGAAATTTCATTCTCCTTCTGTTTTATAAGGGAAGCATCTTCATATGCACAAAATAATGTGATATTCTCACAAGAAACTCCAGTACTATCCGACCTCTTATTAACTACCAATGGAACACTTCTCTTTGATTCATGGGATTCTGATCGAGAAACCTTGTCGTCAGATACTAGCAGGAGAGGAGTCCCATTTCGACTGTCAAGTCACTCACTGATAACTGGAACAGACACCAAAGTTGTACTCTCTAGCACTTCTGTTAGAGGACGGCTACGATTTTTCCTTTTCAAGAACTCATGAACGTTGGCAACTTGAGATCTCTCATACTCTGAATCATTTGGAATTTTTTGTCGCTTTCTCTGCACAGATTGTTCCTTAGAAGCACAGATCTGATTTGGCAATCCAAATGAGACACCAGGTTTAGATAATTCCTGTGCTGAATTTGACATATCCCCAGAACTACTTGATTCCTCAGCCATACGTTCAGTTTCTTTGCCAGGATGAGGCAAGGTCAGTGATTCTGTAACACCATTTTGTTCACCACCTGATCTATCCAGTCTTGAGCAAAAGATCGGGTGATCTTTGGGTTGAAGAACATTTTCAAGCTCAAGAGCATGAAGAATTGCATCTTCCCTGTTATTATATTTCCCTGCTTTCTTAGAAGTTTTAGCTGCAGAAGCCTTAGCATTTTCAATGCACTCATTAAACTCCCCACATCGAAATGCCTTCACCTGTTTAGATTTCTCAAGATTATACCAGTCTCTGAATCAATAATAAACAAGAATTTGTCAATAAATTCAAACATATTATATATATATAAAAGAACTAAAACCCTTGAACTTTAAAAAGAGAATTTCATGCTTGTGTTAAAAAAAAAAAGTAGTTACAAAGCGGCCAAAAAGTCAAAAAGAATGAATGGTGCAAACACCAAAAATGTAAGATAAATAAACCCATATTTATTATTGGCTCTTACAATAAACAAAAAAGATTTAAAGGGGCAATTATGGTTATAGAGCAGAAACAGTGTTTGAATACGCAATGAGCCCTCCGACTTCATGATATGCCCCATAATGCAAGTGTTTTCAAATGCATGGTTAAAACACAAGGACAGCAAATATTCAATTACATTCCACTAAATCACATAAACTAAATAAATATGCAGAACCAAACTGTCTGCCAAGATTTGGCTGATACTTATGGCACCTCGGACAAACTCCAATCCAGGCCAAATGTATTCACTCGGAATTCACCATTAAAGCATGTCATGTGCATGAAATGAAATGATAATAAATGATTGAACCCTTTTTCTTTTTCTTTTTTTTCCTAGTTGGTACTCACACAGCCCCTCCAAGGAACTGTTTGCGCCCAAGAGGAGACGAGTAAATTGATTATCAAGGTTGGTAAAAGTTGATCATTTTGTTCTTTCACAATTAGTATTATGTGCAATCATAGTACCTATTGCAGTCATGCTTTTCTTCCTTCTTAATAATGAATTTCCAGAACTACATCACAGATGAGGACCTATCAGGATGCCACTTAAATATAAGGGACACACTCATTATTAAAATAGCATTTATTATAAATATTCGCTTGGAGACTTCTTGTCTCAGTCAATAGAGTGAAATAGTCATTTAAAAGATGGTCTTTCGTCAACTTGTATCCTATTTCTAGTCTTTCCTCAACTTGGACCCTATTTCTATCTGTCAATAGAGCGAAAAGGATCTTTTAATGAGAAATA
Source organism: Cornus kousa (assembly GCA_025631255.1). Taxonomy (NCBI): domain Eukaryota; kingdom Viridiplantae; phylum Streptophyta; class Magnoliopsida; order Cornales; family Cornaceae; genus Cornus; species Cornus kousa. The sequence continues at coordinate 23,382 of JAOTQH010000019.1, forward strand.
CATGGATGGATCCATTTAGAGAAACAGCGACTTCGTATTTCTTTTTAGCTAGTTTTTTTTATGTTTCTATGAAATGACAGAATTCGCAATTATAAACATTATTTTTTAGATGAATTTCTATATCAGAATGCTTGTTTATATTTTAGATGAATTCCTATATCAGAGTGCCATGTAAAAAGGGAGTGGAACTACTCAACTCAAAGGTACATTCAAATATGCACTTAATAGCTTTCCTGATAAAACATTTGCAATTACATTATTGCTATGTTTGGTAAAAGGGAAGGACGGGGGTGGATAGTGAAGAAGGGAAGGACGGAGCGTGCTTCTATTAGGGGAACAAGTAAACCAACGCATAAATCATTTTGATATGCAAATGCATTAACTAAATCAAATACAATTAAAATTTGCAACAATAATAAAAAGCAAAAATTGTGTGAAATTTAAACATATGTTATACTATCATAAAAATTTAGAATCAAGCACTAGACGCAACTGACATCAAACATAAGTAGTCAACTATAAGCTTCATGAGTCTCATCAAATATACTACTCCCGACGTCCCATTTTAAGTGTCCCTTTTTGGGAACCTAACTTTTTAAGATGTGACTTGTAATATATTTTTTATTGTATTGGTAGTGAATGAATTACCAAATCTACCCATGGTGAGCCCACAATGGCATGATGACGTTTTATATTTAATTGTTTTTATAAGTTCAATACAAGAAGGGTAAATTGGGAATATTGTAAAATATAGTACATTGACTTTTGAGTTGGGACAATTGTTTTGGGACAGCTAAACACGGAAAGGTGGACACTTATTTTGGGACGGAGGGAGTATAAGATTATGTAATGTGATCCATTGATATGAACATAATGTGGTTTAGGGTATGTAAACTAGAAAAATGAAAAAGATATGAATCAAAGTTAAAAAAAAATAAGAGGAGCAATTTTTTGATCCCAAACTTGCTAAAAGAACACGAGCTTGAGGGGTTTTTGTAAGCCTGACTGAAGGGGCCTGGCTTGTAGTAGATTAAGGCATCCCAACTTAGCTTGAAGAGTCTGGGTTTTTTTTTTAAGCTTAGGTGCGCCTTTATAACAACTATTTGGAGAGGGAGAAGGTAAAGAAGGGAGTATAGATGAGGCCTCCCTCCCGGCCCTCCAATTTACTTCCTTTTGAAACTAGACAAAAGAGTGGAACGAAAGAAGTACAGTTGTTGACTTGTTTGATAAAAATTAAAGTACGCTATAATCTCATTTACTAACTAGGGGCATGTGTATTAACTCATATAAAGGGGTATAATTGTAAAATAATATTCAAACCTCCTCTTCCATTATGTCCTACCACAAAATGAAAGGTGTCATTTATTCCTTCCATTCCACTCAGAAGGACACATTCCCTCCCCTGTAGATGCCTCATCCAATCCTTGTTTCCTTTAATCTACTTTTTATATCCCTCCAATGTAATGTACCATAAACTAATAGTCGTGGACTCAAAAAAAATTAAGTAACACGTGTATGGAAGATAATCAAGTATAAATATTAAAACCAAACAAAATAATTGATAAGGATGCAAGAAAAGTAATAAACGACTTTTGAGGAGGTATCCAGGATGTTATTTCAATATTTTAGTTAATCTTATGAGGGCATCAACTCAAAAAGGTCTTGTCCAAACCATGTCGATAGTAAGACATAGAGAGAGAGAGAGATTGGGAAAATAGAATTTGGCAACTAGCTGATGAAAGTTTTTATTATACAACAGTGAAGGAATCACAACATTATATTTACACAAAAACAAGTTGTACAGTGTGTTTCATGTTGAAGACTAAGAATGCTGAACAAAATGAAGATCGTCTGTAGTCATCCAAGCACTAATATGCAAGGAGGCTACCAAAATTTGTAACAGCTTCAACTGTAGTAAACCACGTTGTATTTCATCAAGAATGAATTATCCATCATCATGCATACATAAAGCAAAGCAAACATGCACAATTAATGGAGAAGCAAAGACAATGCCCCAAAAACAAATGGAAAATCTTTGTGTTCTTTTGTGTGGTGTGTTTACTTTCCTGCTTGATTATTGATTTGTTCTTGGTCCGTGGTGCTAGTCTTAACAAATACCATAATAATAAATCGAAAATAAATATATTACTGCTCATTGTTAAAAGAAAAAGGTACAATAAGGAAGTTTTCTTGCAAGTCCAAAATTTTAGAGACAGCGGCTTTCCTATATCAAAATCTAAATAAGCAAGAAATGTCAAGGCTTGTTGATGATCTGATCCTGATCGTTAATTGGAACTTGTTTTTGTAACAGACGTTACAAACCTAACGCAAGTTGTGGTGTCCTCAACCCAAGTAAAGCTATTGCCAATGTCGATGTCTAGAAAGAATGTTTAAATAAATATCACATGAAAAAAGTTACTTGACAGACAACTTTTTTTTGATAAATTACTTGACAAACAACTTCATGGTTGATTTATAAATCAAAGCTAAAATTAATAAATATGACTTTAAGTTATGGACTCTATATTTGTTTATTTAAGATTTTTGGGATGACCCGGTGAACTAAATGAAACTTGTTTTGCTCGGGAAGTTAAAAACAGCCTTGCAACTAAAAAAAAAATATCACATGCATATCATAACTCAGTCAATAACTCTATTTAGTTTGCAATCAAGTTTCTTTGGAAGACCGGCAATATCACAGAGCAAACTAAATGTGGAGCTTGAAATAATAATAATAATTGTAGTCATCCAACCACTAATATGCAATATGAGAATACCAAAATTTGTAACAGTTTCAACTAGATTATCCATATCCCCATATAAACCAAAATCAATTTATTTGTTGCCTCGTCTAGTGTAGAAATAACTTCATTCATCTCAAAGCAACACTTCCAATAAAAACCCATAACAATACAACTCAATAAATC
>JAOTQH010000022.1:0-24928 GCA_025631255.1 Cornus kousa
AATTCATATACAATACAATGGTGGAGGCTCCTTTATATAGGAGAAGAAATTATGAGAATGGAAAGAATTAGAAAATATGAAACAAGGAGGATTTTTCTCCACTAATTCCTCTAGTAACACCAAATCTTCAATAATAAGAAACAACATCAATTACTGAAAGATTTTCCTCCACTGATTCCTCCATTAAATCTTCAAAACTCCCCCTCAAGTTGGAGCATGAACGCTCAACTTGCCATTGAGATGACGAGTAATAACAAGTGTGAATGATGAAGAGAGAAAAAAGAAGACGAAGAACAATGCTACCGAACACACCAAAAGTCCAAACAAATCAACAAAAAACTGCCGGAGACACGACAAGGTGAGGACAATGCTACCGAATACACCGGCAGCCCAAACAAGTCGATAAAAACTACCGGAGACACGGCAAAGACAAAGACAATGCTACCGAACACACCAACAGCCCAAAAAAGTCAATAAAAACTGCCGAAGACACAGCAAAGGCGAAGAACATTACTGTCGAACAAACCAACAGCCCAAATAAGTCACAAATAGTACCGAAAAACCCTTAGCAACACTTCAAATGCTAAGGAAATATCCCAAAATAGGGGTCCGAACCTAGGAAGAGAAATTAGGCTATGGTACCATGTTGAAAGGCATAAAACGGAAGCGAATAGATAAATAAAACAAGTAGAACACAAGATATTACGTGGTTCAGCCACTAGGGTCTACATCCACGGCACAAAGAGCCCAAATGGCTACATCACTTTTATAATACTCTCTCAACTCATATATAATACAATGGTGGAGACTCCTTTATATAGGAGAAGAAATTATGAGAATGGAAAGATTTAGAAAATAGGAAATAAAGAGGAATTTTCTCCATTGATTCATCTAGTAACACCAAATCTTCAATAACAGGAAACAACATCAATTGCTGAAATATTTTCCTCCGCTGATTCCTCCATTAAATCTTCGATAAAAAGATATGGGAAAACTTAACAATTTAATCCTCCAGATTATTAAGGTTCTAGGCACCAACTTGTGGAAAAGGATAAAAGATATGTACAGGAATGTGAGAATCCTATCCATAAAAAGCTAGGGTATCTGCTTATAGGAGTTGGGGAGGTTGTTTAATAGTAGTCTAAGCATAAAAATTTCTCTACAAGAATCTTACAACGGAAAAAGTAAAGAACAAATGATTATATATGTAGTCATATTTTACAAAATGAGTATGACACGGACATTGCAATCAGGACTGTCTTGATATGTCTCCCCCCATAATCCAATCTGAAGCCAAACTCTTAAGGAGGAAGAAAAGTGAGATGATCCTACACGGTGTGGAGAATACTATCTTTAAACAGACACAAAGAATAAATTGATGTTACAAATGCATAAAATTGTATTCCCACTGTCGATCCAACATTCCCCAACAAAATTTAACTTCTCTTCACGATCAACCAATCCAATATTCTTAGAAATAAGACAATAGTACTAATATTCAATAAAAACCATCAGAAGAACCTAAATAAACCAAACCCAGTACTCAAACATATATCTTTTACACTAATCACACAATTCATAGCATATTTATATGAAAATCTACTCATTAGCCACTCAATCCATCAATTGAAACAGGTAATTAATTAGTAAACAACAACGCCACAAAGAATAAATGGATATATCAAATACTTAAAACACAGTTTAATTATTTCATTTCCGATCAACCCAAAGTTCTTCATTAAAACATATATAACACAACAGTAAAAACATATGTAGATTTTCAACCAAACAATAAATTCAACATGAATATTTTACACCAATTTGTAAATTCACACAATATCAATAACAATTCATCAATTTTAACGGTTAATTAGTAAACAACAACCAAAGATTTCGAATTAAAATCAACATAAAACAGAACAGAGAGAATTGGATTGAAGATTACTGTACATGAAAGTCGAATTACACGTCAATCCGAATGTGAATCGTAATCGTAATCATCGTCGTCATCGAGACTGGTCGAAGACGAATCGGACTCGTAGTAGGCGTAGGAATAGAAAGACTCGGGAGGAGGGAGGCAAAGGAAAGTCCAAATGCACATCAACAAACGACCTATCTGTTGAATTGGGAAACAACAGACGAGATCTAACAATTGTTCGCTGCTTATAGGATCGGGAAAGCGTGCGAGGTGTTGCCAAACATCGGCTGATCTGTTCGCCACTGATATCACCAGCAAACTGTTGAACACCATGTTTTCTCTCTCTAAAATCTCTCTCTTTCTCTCTCTAGGAATCTGTCGTTGATTCAGTTTTCACCTGAATTCTTTCGACAGTTTTGTTGTTTCTTGCTTCACGAGCCAAGCCGAACAGTATTATAGTTCAGCTCGAGTCGACCATTTTAAGAATATACTGTATTAAAAAGGTTCTGTTGCGGAGTCTAAAATATATATATATACACCGTATTAAATATTTCTTTTTTACTGAATACTTCGTATGATGGTGTCGACATAAGCACCCACAGTAAATGCAATCCTGTAATTCTGTATAATTACCGAAAAAAATTCTCAGCTCCCTCGTGCCTGTCCAAAATCGTTTATTAAACAATGTGGCTGAGGAGGACGAGTTTAAAAGTGTATTTTTTTTTAATTATAGTACGAATTTAATAAAAGTAAATAAAACCATTTTTCAATCATGGTAATAATATATTTTCTCTTATAAAAATGGAAAAAAGATTCAAGTTCTTAATTGTAACTTGAGATTTAATATTATTATAGAAATATAACATGATATCTATTGATGAAATAAGCAAATCTAAAGTTTGCTTAATATATATCTAACATTTTATAATATAAAATAATTTCTAAAGGAAAATTGTAATTTATTATGTATGGGGTTCTTTTAGGTAAATCAATATATATTCAATAATAGGGACGATACTGAGTACAAAATACAAGGGAGTAACTATCAAAAGTGATCCGTCTTTGGGCTTGGGCGCCTCGACCCTTATTTATAGCCCGGATCCTTACACGAGTGGAGAAGTCCTCTCTTAGAGTAGCCATGATGGCTCTATTGAATACAATAGGGGTACTTCAGTCCTTTTGTTTTGGGAATAAGTACCATTACATTAAATGCACATCCTTTCAAAGGTGGTGGTAGCTGAGCATCATTAATGTGGTTGACACCGTCCCAGTAGAGATACGTGAGTTTCTCGTCCTTTAGTTTGCCAAGTACTTGATTCGAGTGGGCTTTGGTGACGTCAGATGCGTTAAGTGGCTTTGTGGGAGCTTAACCCTATATTAGGATTTGGGGGCGCGGGGGGAGGGGATGGCAAGACGCATGTATTAAATCTCAACCCAATCCTTGCCCCAAAACCATTTAACCACCCATATAACCATTCTAAACTTGATGGGATGGGTATGTACCCGACGGGCCATGGTGTTTTTCCATCTCTATTGACGCTATTTATGTTGGGCAAAATTACATAAAAAACCTTACCAATTAAACTAAAAGAAAATGTAAAATAAAAAGGAAATTTAAAGGACCTTTTAACCCCAAACATCATACACTATTTAGAGAGAAAAGTATAGAGAAAGAGAGACGAAATTCCTAATTTACGATTCTTCTGAGTCTCTTTATCTTTGTATATTATATATAATTTAGAGAAAAATGCAAAAAACACCCTCTGAACTATTGAAATTTTGCAAGTAACCCCCTTGAACTAAAAAAATAACCCCTGAACTTTAATTTTGTTGCAATTAAATCCATTAGAACAATTGTCTGTGCCGAAAAAGTCAAAAGACATGTATACCCTTAATAAAAACGACGTAGTTTTAATGTTTGTACACTTAACTTACTGACATGTAAAGTGAAATCTGAAAGGCCACTAATATTGCAACAACACGCGATTTAAAGATAAGGTTTCTCACCCTTATCTAATTGGCGCCATTACAGAACCCATTTACGCACCATTATAATGAATGAGGGACAATATCAGATCTATAACTCCTTCATTCTCAGCAACTCCTTTATTCTCTCAAACATTAATTGTAGTTTTAAAACCCTAATAATTTTTCTTGCTACGAGCTAACCCCTAAGGATCTGTCTTGCTTTAAACTTTAGAACTCAATAAATTGCTTACCTTTATTCCATTATTTTCAGTTTTCTTTTAGCTGATTTATATGTAGAGAAAGTGTAAACCCCTTATGATTTATCTTATTTTCTTGATGTTGACAAAGTATTACTCTATAAGGACAATGATTGTTATTTGTTCTTTTTTGGTGTCTTTATCATGTTTTGTTTTGTTTTTTTGTTTTTTTTTTTTTTTTTTTTTGTGACTTTTCTATGTTTTTTATATTTGTTGCATACTATTGAAAGCTCCAAGGTACAAAAGCTTAAATATTGTCTTTGTATAAACGACCTATGTCATTTGTGCAGCTACTGGATGAGCTCCAATTTCGTTTGCTATAGCAACAGGAGTTGCCCATTCAAAGTATTTGCAATGCTTTCTATTGCACTCGTAATATAGTATCCCAGGATTGTTGTCGGGCTCATAAATGCATAAAACAACTCTTATGCCACACCAACACTTCTTATTTATAAATTGAAGCCTTCAAAACCCAGCATTGTCCATTACAAAGACCTTCAAAGATTTATGAAAATTGAGAAAAAAAAAAATCAGGACAAATTGGATATATATATATATGCACACACCGATAAACAGGACAACAATATATGTGTTTATATATATATATATATATATATATATATAAACACATATATATATAAACACAAAAACAAATTCAAAAAGATAACAATACTTGATTACCTTTCAGTCAAACACGAATCGAGAGTGGGAGGGAAGAGTAGATGACCACCAACCGACAGTGATAGAGATTAACAGATCGCAACGACCCAATAAAGTAGTATGGTTGGGATTCAAACGATTTGGGAACTTTATAGCTGAGGGTAAAGGTAAGGGGTGATTTGGCTGTAACGATCAAAATATGGACAATTTGGTATTTTCAGTTTTAAAGGGTATTATTGTCTATAAAACTCATATTGTACAACACGTGACAACCACATGTACTAATAACAGGGCATTTTTTGACGGATTCTTACCGGACTAGGCTATCTGCAACAAAAAATCATAGTTTAAGGGGGTTTTTTTTGCATAAATTGTAGTTTAGGGTTTTTTTTTTTTACATATTTGCCAATAGTTCAGGATTTTTTTTTTTTTTTGCACTTTTCCCTATAATTTATTGTCTTGCATCACTCAAAAATGCATAAAACAGCTCTTATGCCACACCAACACTTCTTATTCACAAACTGAAGCCTTCGAAACCCAGCAATATCCATTACAAAAACCTTCAAAAATTTATAAAAATTGAGACAAAAAAAAAAGAAGGACAAACTGCATATATATATATATATATATATATGCACACACCGATATACAAGATAAGTATGTGTGTGTTTATACACACACACACACATATATCAAAACACACAAAAACAAACTCAAAGAGATAACAATACTTGATTACCTTTCAGTCAAACATTAATCGAGAGTGGGAGGGAAGAGTAGATGACTACCAACCGAGAGTGATAAAGATTAACAGGTCGCGACCTAAGAAAGTAGTTTGAGTTAGGGTTTAAACAATTTGGGAACTTTATAGCTAAGGGTAAAGGTAAGGGGTTGTTTGGTTGTAACGGTTAGTATTTTCAGTTTTAAAGGGTGTTATTGTCTATAAAACTCATATTGTACAGCACGTGACAACCACATGCACTGATAACGGGCATTTTTGGACGGATTCTTGCCGGACTGGGCTATCTGCAAAAAAATATATATATATATTTCATAGTTCAAGGGGTTTTTTTTTGCACAAATTATAGTTCAGTTTTTATTTTTATTTTTTATTTTTTATTTTTTTTTTGCCTTTTTAACATATTTGCCAATAGTTAAGGGTTTTTTTTTTGGGCTTTTCCCTATAATTTATTGTCCTGCATCTTTTGCTTTAACTTTATGTGTGTGTGTGTGTGTGAAGATGGATTTCAATAACTTTTCGATTGCCTTTATGCTGAGATTATGTGCCCTTCTAGTATGTAAATTGATTGTAATAGACATTTTGATTATTGAATCTAGGATTTTAATGCTTTATGTACATAAGGTGAATGTTGTGTGTTGATCAGTTCAAGAATGGATTGAGGTGTCCTTTGACCATACGGGTTGATTCATATGTATGGTGTGCGTTCATGCATGGACCACAATGAATGAGAGATGTAACATCTTATCATAATTATATTCTAATTTGGTGGAAGAAGATGGGTTCTCCATCTATGAAGAATTTGAGTGAGATAGTGATAGCTGTCATAGCAATATTATTCTTATGAGTATTATGACAATTTGATTCTTAAGCATGAGAGTTAGGAAACGTTGTCTCGGTTAGTGGATGGTTTGATTTATTCGGTGGGCTTTGGGACAAAAAAATTCAAGTACCATTGGTATCTATTGATTGTTGATTTTGGAACCTACTCTTAAGATTACATCTATGCTTCACATTTATTTTACGACGATTAGTTTATTTTGATCACAGTAAACCCAAGCACTTGATGTGGTTTTTGATAAAATTATTTTTTGAATATATCTTATCATAGATATATATTATTTTATTAAAAGAAGTTTTTTCGTGATTGAGCAAGAATAATCAAAGAGTAATAATAAATGTTTTATTGTGCAATTGGATCGATGGCAATATTTATTTAATCCATTAGTCAATAATGAGTGGATGGGTTATTTTTTAAATTAACACGGTGATTTTACCATTCGCGATTTGGAGTTGGATTATTCTTATATAATGGTGTGTTAAGCACAATTAAATGAGTTTATTTGAATTGGGGCAATGGGATGGTCGGGCCAAATTATTTATTTATTTTTTAATCATTTGAAAAGGCACAAAGGCCAAGCCATAACAGTAGAGAGGCAAAAAAGGCAAGTCGGAAAAAGGCATACAAATCTTAAAGCATAATAAGAAAAATGAAGAATAGGCTTCAGACTTGTGAAGAAACGAGAGCCACAGCTCTGCAATGGAAACCATCAAGGGAGAAATGCAGCTACGGGAATGACCCAAAGGTCTACCATCATCAAGGCAACGACTACAAAGCTATAACCACAAGGTGCTTCGACGGGGGAAAAACCACCTAAAACCTCGCATAAGATCAAATTAATGAGGTTCTGGCTCATATGAGATCCTCACCCCTGGTCTGATACTTTGAAAATGCTAATTATCTCCCCAAATAATCTTTCATGTTTCCAATTTTAAATCATATTTTCCTTCTATTCCTTCTTAATCCATCCACTCAACAACTATCAAGCTAATACAAATACCTGACGGAACAAAATCCTCTCCAACGCTACAGGACGACCTGTCCGAGCCGGTGAGTTAAAATGATAAAGGTTAAAAATTAAAAAAGAAAAACTTTTGTATATACAAACACACGTACATACAGGATACTTTGGGATGTACATTAGGAAAATGTTGGGATGCTGATAAGGAGAAAGTAGGGATGCACGTTTAAGAAAATGTTATAATGCAAGGTCAACGTCCCAACATTTTCCTAACCTATATCCCAAACAATAGAAAAAGATGAATATTGGGATGCCGGTAAGGAGAAAGCTGAAAGCTGGGATGTACGTTAGAAAAATGTTGTTATGCAAGGCTAAAGTCCTAACATTTTCCTAACATGTACCCCAAATAAGATAAAGAGATGAATAATAGGATAGAGAAAGTTGGGATGTATGTTAGGAAAATGTTGTGATACTGGTAAGGAGAAAGTTGGGATGCACGTTAGGAAAGTTGGGATGTACCAAGATATATTTATTTATATATTTGTATAGTAAGTAACTTAATGCGGTGAATTTTTTTCTGACTTGTTTGGGCATCAACGTGGCTCAACAAGAGTCAAGCAATGTTCACCGGCTCAGACAGGAGGACTGTAGCGCTGGAGAGGATTTTGTTCCCTACTTGACCCACTTATTATTTGAATATGAATACAATAAAATAAAGAGCCACCAATGGATAGCTAAATGTTGGCCAAATACTTCAGTTTCAGACCCCAAGGCAAGTTGGTTTCATTAGAAAGCTAACACGGTCACGGGATTAGTTAGTTAGGGGAGAAGGGATTCCAACCTAGGATCAATAGGGTGTGAGACACTTTAGGCTTGACCCTTTTACCACTCAGATAACATCGCCACACTTGCTGACTTTTGATAGTTAAGTCATGCATATTGCAACAACTTATGGCTGAGAAGCGTTTAAAATGCACTTTTGTTTAATGACAATTTTAATAACACATTTTTAAAATAAATAATAAAAAATTTAAGGCCTGATGTACTTCGCAATTTGACAAAAAAGCTTAAATTATTGGGTAGAGCTAACACCCAACTCAGATAGACCTAGTTTCCTCCCCATCCGAATCCGATGTAAGACACCTTTGATATTCTCCCCTATCCGAACTCGTAATGCCCTCGTTGCAAGGAGGGAACCCTGCCTACCTGGGGAACACACTAAGACTCCTCCTGGTTAGACGCTTGGCGTGATACCAAATCAAGAATTGGATCTACCTCTGATACTAACTGTAACAAGTCGGGTGTTTCATGGTTCGACAAAAAAACTTAAGCAATTGGGTGGAGCAAACATCCAACCCACATAGATCCATTTTCTTTCTCATCCACATCCTATGTGAACACGTACAACACTTAATGTGTACCAACTCTATTTCAAAATAAAATTTGAAAGGTCGTTCCAAGCTTGCAACGCGGGCTTTACCCAGCCCTTTAAAACGCCTGCAGCATTCAGTTCCACAGCCCACATGAATTGGGCTTGGATTTCTATAAAAGCTAGTCCGGCCAAGCTCGGGCTTAGACGGGTCAACTCCCAATTGCATCGCCGGCTAAAGCCCATCTCGTTGTGACACACTTACTACCAAACTCCGGGTTAAAAGTTTAATTAGTACATTATAATTATTGATTATTGCTGAAATTGTGGATCATATTTAACATTATAATACTAAAACACTAAACTATAATCTTTATCATTGTATATTCTTTAATATTTTAGATTGATCATTCGTTACTAATAGAAAATTTACAGTTAGGTTACTCCCAATCAATTAATCAAATCAATATTACAGGCCTAATGATTTTTTCATCCAAGTATAATACGGATGTATTGATACACAGTATGCCATAATTTGATAAATATGATTTTTTTCTTTAGTGAATTTTTAAAGATTATTTAGCCTTAGTTAATTTATTTATAAATAGTAAGTCATATCTTTATTAAAAAATTTAGTAATTATATATTGTTACTAAATTAATGAATACAATGAAATAATAAACATTTATATCATATAACTTGTTGGAATACGGGAAAAAAAAATAGAAGTATTTAAATATTTGAGTTTTTTAATACAAATATTTTATTGCAAATTCATCTCCGATGGGATTATGTTCCTCTTATACACATGCTGCTGTAATCCCTGTTTTCTAATTCCGCAATAATAGACTAAATTATTAATTTTGATTAATGGCATAAAAAAACATTTCAGTTAGTGGTTCTTATTACATTTTTGGTGTCCTGTTTCACTCATTTCGGTAACTTGCCATTTAAACTCTCAAGCTCTCTATATATACACAAACACATTGATACACTTACTAAAATTCTACCCAAATAACTAGATATTTATAAACTCTAAAAATATCTAATCTCTACAAACTCTACATGTTTTGAAATTTTTCAATATTCTCAATACCAATTCTGGCTATATTCCAAAATTCTCTTGATCTTTCAAAACTCCACAATTCTCTACATTAATTAAGGAAGATTTTAAAATTCTGTACATAAATAAGGAAGATTTTAGAGATCAACTCTTCACTAAACTAGTTCTCTTGGTAAGGACTCGTAGTAATTAAAGACATTAACTTTAAAATGTGAGTATCATTAGATTATAGTCTGGATCAAATGTGAGTATCATTAGATTATAGTCTGGATCGTTATGAACTTACTCTATCTAAACTCACAGTTAAATTATGATATTAGTTGACTCATGCTTCAAAATTTTCTCTCTCGGCAATAAACTCACATACTCATTGTACGCTAATTAAAGACATTCAACCATAAAATGTAAGAAAACATCATTAGACTATGGTTCAGACTGTTGTGAAGTAATTATACAATCCAAACTCACACTTAGATATTATTTGACTCGTGCTTCATAATTTTCTACATAAATTCTAGGAAGATTATAGAATTCTCCACATAAATAAGAAAGATTTTAAAATTCAACTCTTCAATAAATTGACAAGTCATCTCGCAACTGTTGTACTCTATGAGTAATTAAAGACATTTAACTTTAAAATGTAAGAAAGTACTATTTATATTATTAGACTATGGTCCGCCATTATGATGTACTTTCTTATCTAAACTCACGGTTAAATTATGACTTATTATTATTATTATTGGTAAATTGTTTCATAATTATTGTTGACATTTAAGATCACACTTGGCGTTGTAGAATTAAAACACTAAACTATAATTCAATCACAAATTCATATTCTCATTAGGATTATAAAAAGACATAATATTCTCACACACCCCAACACACGTAGGATATAAAGATGGAATTTTAAACTGGACTTAATAAATCCTCCTTGTCGCGAAGTTTAATATTTTAGACTGATTAATACTAATTAATATTTTAGACTGATTAATACTAATCATTCAAATAACATCAAATATAATGTAGAAAGTACCAAGTAAAAAATTCACTATAATTTGATATAGTCTGGATTTTGTTATCAATTAGAAAGATTATAATTTTTCAAAATTTACAGTAATCCACAATCAATTCGATAAGTATTTAATTTCCGAAATAATTAAGCTCATTTCAATCAATCATTTTCTTAACATGCTTAAACTTTTTCTTTTTTCTTTTTTCTTTTTTTTTTTCAAAATATAAAAATTCTAATAATTTTGTCAGACACACATGCATCTACAGACTATACATTCTATATTTTGATTGAGACGATAACTTGAATAAAAAATAAATAAAAATAGAATTCAAGCAGTTAATTATCTCCAAATAATTATAAAAACTTTGTTTTTGGTCATTATAACTATCATTTATTCTTTTTATTTTTTGGAACTCGGAACTCTCTTGGGCAGGATCATTTGGACCCACCCAAGTTATAAACCTAAGGTGCTGCAACGGCTCCACAATGACAGCACCGATTAAATAAAGAATTATAATGGGGCGTTAGGTTCGAAAGCAGGACATATTACTCCCGACCCCTCGCCTTAGAGCATCTTCAATGCTCTTTCATTTTGGGCTCTCAAACTCATAATTTGAGAAATGGATAAAAAAATGCTCTCCAATGGCCTCTCATTTGGCCTCTCAAAATTTGAAAATCTCAAATTTTCTTTCAAATGTAAGAGTTGTCAAATTTTTTTGACAAGCCTGTTTAATGGCCCTACAACACCGTTTCTTCCTCTCATCTACAACGATCCTTTTCCTCTCATCTGCAAGACCCTCTCATCTGTAATGACTCTTTCCCTCAATTCTCTGTCCCTCAATATCGCTATCTCTGTCGTGTCTCTCTCCTTCTCATATGTAACTTCGGCGCTGATTCGACGATCTGGGCCCACTAGAAGACTCCAAGGTGCTGCTCAACCGTGGTTCTGGGTGGTACGATCGTGGCTCCCTCCGTCGTTGCCCTAGTTCTGGGTTGTGGCATGAGCTCCGGTGAAGAGGGCGGTGTCGATGATGATCAAAAATCAACCGGAGAACAGATGAATATGATAAAATAGCAACGTCGATATGGGTTTTGCTATAAGTAATAGGTTTTGAACTTTGGATTCTTGCAGACAGATAGATAAACGGAAATATATGGGTTTTGAACTTCTAATTCTTGTAGATTTTGTAGTTTGCAGTTGTAGAGAGAGAGAGAGAGAGTAAGTTCAGAGTTGACAAAGAGAAAAGAAAAGGAGGCCGATTGGGGAGGCTGAAATGATTTGCCCTAAAAATATTTTGAGATTGGTGAACCATCATCATCGGCAACTGGGTCAGTTTGAAATGATTTGCCCTAAAAATATTTTGGGCCTGTGTTTGGTTAATTTTTCTAAAAGACCCATCATCATCGGCGATTGGGTCAGTTTGAAATGATTTGTCCTAAAAATATTTTGGGCCTGTGTTCAGTTAATTTTTTTTTAAAAAAATTTTAAATTTTAGAAGAGCGTTTTAGAGAAAGTGATACTAATTTTTTCAAAACGCTCTTCTTAAAGACATAGGAAGCTAAACTTAAATTTTAATGAATATTTTTAAATGACAATCGTACCCCTTTTCTTAGTCAGTAAAAAAATAAAATTTCTACCGTGTCCCTATAAGAGCCTCATTCTGATTCTTCCTAAACCCTAGTACGACAGCCTAATGCTCTGCAGAAGATCGTCTCTGCAATTTCTATCTCAGGTTAGCTATGTTCCTCCTTTCATCTTCAATCCCACCCAGAATAAAACTAAGTGTGTGTATATATAAATATAAATATCTATTCATTCATGTTGCATTATCAGCCCTAATTTCTCATTTATCTATATAATGAATTTTTTCTTTCAGTTTCTTATCTTTTCCTAGACAACACCGGCGGCGACCTCCACTGAAACCAATGACCATCCATATTGGAGGTGATTTGTTTTCTTCCTTTTTTATTTTTCATTTTCGGAAGACTTATATATAGAGAGAAAGCGAGAGAATTGGGGATAGAAGAAAGAACGTAAAGGTGGGAATGAGTTACCTATGTGGTAACAAATGCTAATTGCGGAGATCGCAAGGAATTGGAAGTCTACAGGAACTAGAAAAGGAGAAGGAGAGAGAGAGGGTCAGAATGAGAGACAAGCAAAGAATTGAACCCCCCAATTTAAGGGATTACCATTTCAGGCTCTTCAGTCTCCTCCATTTTCATCTCCATTCAGAGTAGTAGTAGTACTACTAGTACTTGCAGGTTGTTTTTCTCTCTCTAAAATGAAGAAAACTTCGTTAGGTGGTGTATCAAATGTCGGCGCTTGGGCGATGAATGTGATCAGCTCTGTAGGCATTATCAGGGCAAACAAGCAACTAATGTCCCCAACTGTTTATGCTTTCTGCTTTGGTAATTCTTTTGTTTCTCTCTCTAATTTCTCTTTCTTCTTGTTTTCAGTCAGATCTGATCTTAATTTGCCATACTGTTAGTTTCACATATTAATTTCCCTTTTCTTTTCAACTCTTATTATTCACTCTATTTTACTCAATTTTACTATGTTAGTGGTGGGTGCAACTGCAACTTGGATAAACTTGGATTGATCAAGAGTAGATGTATCTATATGCTATGTTAGTGATGTTATTTCTAAAACTTGTCTGATTGCTATATTTGCTCACACATTTTTTATTGCCAATTAATGTTGTTCCACCCTTTTGGAGGGTGAGACTATTCATTTTGTCTACCTGCAATCATCCGCAAACCTGAGTTGAACATAAAACCTAAGTCTTCCCAGAAACCATATGCCAATTCAGTGCGACTTTGCGGGGTTCATTTGCTCACCCTTTTATCTTGAATTAGCGATAAGTTGGATAAAACTTTGATTCATCAAGCATAGATGTGTCTCCATGCTTGTTTATCACCTCTCTTCTGTATCTATTGGTTTTTGTATCAGCAAATTCGACCCTGTGAATGAAGTTTGATTCAGAACCTCAAAGCAATAACAACAACAACAATATTAAAGATCAAAGATTGAAAATTGAAAATTGTAAAACTCTGTACACCTGTTTTGTTATGACTTGATAATACTGAAATGGAGGACTCAGTTCTTCAATCTTGACTACTTCTTTGTGCTACCATTTTTCACATGGAAACAATTGCATAAATTAATAAATAATGAACACTTGTTCTTTACATAAAATAGATAATAAAAATGTACTACAGCATATCATAAGTCAATACTTTGTTACAAGTGACATACTCTTTTTTGTATCTAATATAAATTAGCAAAGTTACTTCTAAAGATTGCAAGTTTCCAACAGGCAACAAAAAAAGAATAAAGTAAATTAGATCTGGGAATTGTCAGCAGTTCATATGAGGGGGGCAAAGTTCTAATGAAAAATTGACTCGTGCAAAAGCTGTCAAAAGACTTCTCTAAGTTTTGAATTCCTCATAGTTCAGACCCTCTTTGAACTTTTCTGAAGCTAACCTGCAAAAGTAAGTGTAAAGGTTTTTCTTGAAGCTCAAAGGTGTTAAACTCCTTTACACCTATCCAAAAATAAAATAAAATTTGGTGTTAACTCCTTTTCCAAGAAAATTATGTTAGAATTATTTTAATATGTTTCATCTGTCAGGCCACAACATCTGTGATGCATATTGCTAATAACTTTACTTATTACAATTGCATCCTGAGATGGAGTCAATCAGTGTCAGGTGGTATACACAGCAAGAAAACTTGAATGATTGAGCTAACAAGTTCATCTGATCAATTCTCCTCCATTATGCACTCTCTCTATTAAAGTGGAGGTTCCACCAATCAAGGTGTGTTATGTGCATTTTAGCCATGATCAAACTTGCAAAACAGGAATTTGAAGACACATAAAATCCAAAGAGCTAGTAGCTAAATCCTTGGATGAGGGACCGTAAAGTCAATAGGGTCTCAAGGGACGGTCCCTTGTTGAGAGTTTCTAAATGGCTGCAGCTTTGTGTGTATAAGATGAGAGTTGTTATGTATCCCTAAAATTGATATTGGGCTCAGATAATGGTGTTGCTTTTGGTGGTTGTATTACCTACGTATGTAATTTCTAAATATATATTGGATCATTTATTCTCATTCTTCAACATAAGCCAATTTGCCTAACCAAGTTAAATATCATGTTCTTATGTGTTTCATTATTATTTGTGATGCACTTTTGCATGTGGAACACCCCCATAAAAATAAAGTGTATAAATAAAATATCTTATTTCCCCTTCCAGCTACAACTTTGACTGGTTTCCACTTTTCCTTGACGGCATTGGTTAGTTTGGTTTCAAATGCTTCTGGTTTCTCTGCATCAAAGCATGTTCCATTATGGGAGCTTCTTTGGTTCTCAGTTGTTGCCAATACGTCAATCTCAGGGATGAACTTCAGCCTCATGCTAAACTCTGTAGGATTTTATCAGGTACATATTTTTTAGTTAGTCTTGCACTGCTCCAATCCTTTCACTCTTTATCTGGTACTCCATTTCTTTTGTTTAGTATTCCCACTAGAAAGAAAATTTGTCTTTTTGCTTGTGCAGATTTCGAAGTTAAGCATGATTCCAGTGGTCTGTGTGATGGAGTGGATTCTTCACAGCAAAAACTATACGAGGGAAGTCAAGATGGCTGTGGGAGTGGTTGTTGTAGGTGTGGGTGTCTGCACAGTGACTGATGTGAAAGTCAATGCCAAAGGTTTCATTTGTGCATGTGTGGCAATTTTATCTACATCTTTACAACAAATTGTGAGTAATACTCAACTATCTCCTTATTTTAGGACCTAAAAAAGGCAAAACAATACTAAAGTAATAATTATATGTAAAAAAACGATGGCATGCTCATGAAACCCTATGTTGGCAATAAATGATATGGACAATGAGACCATGCCAGGACAATGGACTTCAATTCATTGTTGAACAATCATGGACTCCTCTTATAATTGTTCTCATAACGTAGCCTTTTTTAGTTAGAGGTACCATATATAATTGTTTTGGTTTTCAGATGGTCCTGATGTCATGTTTACATTCGTGATGATCATGTTTGCATTATAATGACTACAAAATTAGATTTTTTTTTTTAATTTTTTATACTCTGATGTCTCTTTTCTTTTTCCTTTTTTTTTTCTTTATTTTTTATTTTTTATTTAATTTGTCTACAAAATTTAATTTTGCGTTTTACTTTTTCTGATTTGTACTATAACTTGGCATGTACAAATTGCAGTAATTGTGGATTTGTTGAAGATTTGTAATTCCAAGGGACATCCATACTATATTATTAACCAATTTTATCTCTCTTCACAAATTATAATTGCCAAATATTGTGGATTTGGTGAAGATTGAGTATTTCTCTAAGAGATCAAATAGTTAGTTAATGCTGATGCTGTCAACTTTTGACCTTCCAAGTCGCTTTCTGTCATCATATGGTTCTTCTCCTGAACTAAGGTATTTTAATAAACACCTTACAGTATCCACCTCAGCAATTCCAAAGTTACATTTTGAATCTTTGTAGATTATTTGATACTTGACTGAATTTCGACCAGGCAAGAGTGGGTCAAACTCACTTGAAAAAGCAAACTAAGACGCCCCCGCTGATGTCAGTCACATTAAGATGTCAGCACTTGATTGAAGTTTTTTTTTTATTTTTATTATTATTATTATTTTATCAGAACCCTGGAGTCAGCTTTTCATCTTTGGTATCAAAATGGCTTTTGATTAGATAATATGAAGAGAAGGTGGAGAGGAAAAGCCAAAGGAAAGGACTACAGATCTTGTGGTGCCTAAAAAGCACTTCTAGATTATTGTGGCTTTCATGGATGATACAAATGTAATGTTCTCATGCCCCTTAAGAAAATGGTATTGCTGATTATAATATACACTTTCAGGAAATTGTCAGAATGATTATGATAAATAGTTAAATATAAGTGTACCAGAAGACTTTTGGGGGCTTTGCTATTTTAAGTGTGTTTCCATATTATTTGCATGCCTTTGTCCAACCTTATTGTTTGTTCTTCTTCTAGACTCTATTTGATGATCTTCCACTTTTTTTTAATGCGGTTTTTTATTTATTAAAAAGTACTTTTTCATTATGTTTCCCCCTTCTAAGAGTCAATCTCATGGTCCTTTATTCTTTGTTCTAGTTGAGTGGAGCCTATTTTCTGACTAAATTGAACAATCAACTGGGAAAAATCTTTTAAGTAGAGCAGAAGAGGCATCTCCTTAACCAATGAAAATAATTTGAACTTAAATTGCTGTGTTGTTTGGTTTGCCTACAAAATACTCAAAATGGTATGATAGGTTTAACAAACAGAGGCTTTCGGCTAATAATTTAACACAGGATGTAGTCTTTTTGCTTTGGATGTTCCCTGCTGTGTGTGCGTGCGCGTATATATATATATGTGATTCTGATTTGTGTATTGTTTGAATGCATGTGTTAATATACTCCCTATTTTCAATGAAAACTTCCATCATATGATTATTCATAGTATTTGTTAATATATTAATAATGACAGATAATGAATAGGTCACTGTGTGCAAATGCCACATCTTATGTTTAGTCAAGGACTCAAGATACACCCTCAATGTCGTTTTTTTCCCCATTTCTCTCTCCCCCCTTTTCTTTTAGGTTATATCTCAGTGTTTTCCTTTATACTCGCCCCTTAGGTGGGCAGATCATTTTCTGGGTTGACTTGAGCTTCTCTTACAATTCTATGGGTACCTCGGACACTTGGATTTGAATTGTAGACATTCCAAAAACACCTCACTTGGTAAGACCTTTTTGCCAGAATCCGAGATGCTATTGTACCATATCATTGTAGTGCTGTCGTTGCTACTCACATCTATTTCCTGGAAACCATTGGGGTTGCATATTACAATTTCATGTGTGCGCGCTACAACTGGGCTTTTTGAGCATACTTTAATTATTTTTGCAGCATACGAGATGCATTGGCATTTTGTGCCTGCTGTCCTGCTAAATTTGACTTTTTTTAGGGGCATTGCCATTGTGGTCCCCGATAGTCGAAGATTCGATAAGGGGGACTAAATACAGAGTTAACATTTGGCCTTATTTGCATGGAGTCGCTGCTTTCAGGGAGTTTCTCACGCTTGACAGCTCTAACATTTTACTAGTGCTGAAGGGTTTTCATCTTTACGATTATGTTATTTACTGCCAACACATGCTTACCCTTCACCATTGGTGCAAGGGGAAGATTTAAGTTTTGGATTTAGTTTAGGTATCTTTGAAGTGAAAAATTGTAATAGGCTTGCATAAAAAGGACTCTATTTTCTGTACTATTCCTTACACCAAAATTTTTGAAATTACCTCTGATTTTTATTTTATTTTATTTTTTCTTTTCTTGGATCAGTCAATTGGTTCCTTACAGAAGAAGTACTCAATAGGCTCTTTTGAATTGCTGAGCAAGACAGCCCCCATACAAGCAATTTCTCTACTTGTGTTTGGTCCTTTCATTGATTACTCTCTTAGTGGCCAATTTGTAACAAACTATAAATTGTCTTATGGTGCATTTGTAAGTACTCTTCATTTTTTCAGACTGTCGTGTCCAATTTAGATAAAAGAGATTTTGTATATGTTGTTGAATGGTTTAATCTCAAATTTGCAGTTCTTCATTCTGCTTTCATGCTCTCTAGCGGTATTCTGCAATGTGAGCCAGTACCTGTGTATTGGACGCTTTTCTGCAGTCTCGTTCCAGGTGTTAGGCCACATGAAAACAGTTTGCATCCTGACGTTAGGTTGGCTGCTATTTGATTCAGAGCTGACGCTGAAGAACATCCTTGGAATGGCTATTGCAGTTCTTGGTATGGTAATATACAGTTGGGCAATGGAGGTTGAGAAGCAAGGTGATGCCACCAAGATCATCCCCAACATGAAAGACATTCTGTCAGAAGAGGATGTTAAATTGTTAAAAGAGGGATTGGAGGAAACCATGGTGAAAGATGTTGAACTTGCCGAATCAAAAGCATAGGGTAACATTCCTTAAGCAGTTGATTTCATGCTCATGGTGTCGGTTCTTTCAGCTTCATTCCATGTTGCAGCAGGACATATGATGGTCTACCATTTTGTACACATTTGTCACAAAAAAACTTTCGGTCCTAAACAAATCATATTTATTTCAAATTTGTTATTATGTTTTGACATTTTATATCATTTATTATAGGGAGCAGGGTGATCACGAAATGTTTTGATAGTTGATGGTTGTAATATATGATATCTCTTTGTACATGCCTTTTCAAAGTGCTCGGTGGTTGATCCAACTTTTTCTGCTTTAAAAGCTTAATTTCTTCCTACCAGTTAATCAGATTGTTCAGGAGTGTAGGTAGTTAAGGGACTGAGTGATGGGTCCAAAATTTCTTGACGAAGGATCAAACCAAGCAGCCTGAAACTCCCATGTTTTTTGTGGTTTTTTCAACAAAGCGGCAAAACAGATATAAATGGCTCATGATCATCAACCTGCTTAGAGAGAATCATGGATAAACTAGGGTACTCTCCATTGTTTTACCCTCCTTTTGAAAAAGTAAAGTGGTTAATAAGGATATAGATCCATCTTTTTGGATGATACAAAGGGCTTTGGCTGCATTCTAAAATAACAGAACGATGACATGCAACAATGGCAGCAGTAACAACAAAAGCTAGCTGGCTATATAATCTGCATGTTTAGGAAAGAAATCAACAACCATGTGTTCTAAGAGATACTTAATTTACAAATGCAAATGGTATTTCATTTTTGCAGTGGTCTTTTCCTGAATATACACACACACACACACACACACACACACACACTTCAGTCCTAAACACAAATAGAAATTGTAAGAGTGCTATTTTACGCAAACAGGCTCACACAACTGCATCACAAAACAGAACCTTTTGAAATGAGTAATCTGCTAATTGGAACTTCAGAGCTCCTTTCCACTATACAATCCATCTCATATAAATCAATTTCGTGTCCAATGATCATCAATCCTCCCTGATTCCCTTTGGTAAAATGATTCATTCTCAAAGAAACTTGTCAGTGTATCAGGCCTACCAACAATTGAAACAACACATATCCTCCAACATCCATAACAGGAGGAGGATTATGGGACCCATAACTGAATGCTAGCCAGTATAACCATAATTGTCTACAGTAATTATGTTGATAACCACATGGATATATATTTTTGAATTGAGGCATAATGTGGTATCAAATAAGTGGTAGTATATTTTTGACTGTCGGGATAACCATTTTTGTGTCGAAAGCCTATGACAAGTAATAAACCATCTGTGGAGTCTGTCTCCTGAGAGAAGCAATCGATCGGATGATAAATCTGCTGTGAACATGATGCAGGGTTGGATTTCCATATGTGAAGATGATAGATGATGGTTTTCCACAACTTGCATACTATTTTCAGTCTGACTCAGCAGCACTCTTGTTAGTATCTCATATATGATGACTCTAGACAGTCAATTCGAGGAGGATCAGTTGTTGTCATTGCTTTTGCTGTCGTTGTTGCCACTGCTTTTGCTGCTCTTTTCCACGCTGCTTACAACTTTTCTGTAGCCTGGCTATATCTATATCCCACACATTCCAACCCACATAATTATATACTCTTCCCGTCCCAAAATATGCTTTAGAATATATATATACACACACAGACACATTATAAGAAGAGGAGAGAGAGGTCTTACCGGTGTAGTCCAACCAGAAAGCACCAATTTCGGCTTCTTGGTTCCTTCCAGAAACCAACTGAAGTTTCCTTCCTGATTACAGAAAAGTCTCAATTATAGTAGTTTATCAGGAGAGAGAAGTCTTACTGGTGGACTGTTTGGAATGTGTTAATGATGTTCTTTTTTGATATTGGTGTTTAAATTTGGAACCATATCTTTGTTGGGGAATAATTTATAATGTATCAGATTTTTTTAGCCTAAATTTATATCATCAAATTAATAATATTGTGTATTTAGAGACTGTAACGGAGAAATTAAAACAAAATTTTTGTTACCAAACATTTTTTTGATTTCTTCCCAAAACACTTCTACAACAAAACAAATAATTGTTTTGACATTGACAAAAAAATACCTACCAAAAACGTACTCCCTCCATCTCCAAATTTTTATACATCTTTCTATCTATTTTTGTTGTCCCAAACTTGTTTTTATTTATAAAAAATATCATTCTATATGTATAGATATATAAGCTGACTTCATGACTGATTTAGTACAACTGAGAAATTTTATTTTGTCAACCAAATTTTTTTGGGATTATTACATTTACATGGTACTAATGACTTATATTCAGGCACGGAGCCAGGATTACAAAATAAGGGGTGCTAAAAATAATTAAATTCATGATTGTTTAGTGTGTCATTCATACTCTAATTACATAATTCTCATGCATTAATTCTTCAATTAAACCCAATAATCTACAATCTTCTAACACATTTATGTTTCCAAAGTCTAACGTATTTTCACACTCAAGAATTCATTGAAGTCTGCTTCATACAAGTATTAAAACAAACAACTACAAGAATGCAAGATTTACGCCTATGCCTTAGTGTCTTATTCCATAAATAAACAATGTGTTTCATTTATTGGGCTGGGCCCTGTTATGTTTTATTATTCTTTATTTTGTGATTGGGCATGTCCATGATTTGTGGGCTTGCTCATATCTAAGGCTTGGTATTTGTAAATTTTATAACTCTTTTTATTTATAAAAATATTTTGGATTGAGCTGGGTTGATAACAAGAGGAAGAGTAATACATGGGTTTATAGGAATAATAGTACTCAATATTTTAAATTCAAACTATTTAGAACAATATATTGTAGATTCAAAAATAAAATTGATATTTTTTAATCTAAATTATTTCAATTTAAAGACAATTAACCCAATTCAATTACCCGAATGAAAATAGAAATTTCTCTAAATAAATCAATAATTTTTTTAGAGATAGAGAGACAAGGAACACCCTATCTTCATATGATCAACGGGTATAATCGCCCTTATCATGATATTTTGTAATTAAAATTAAATAAATATTGAAGAACAATTTCATTTTTTTCAATCTTTTAGAGGGTTAATTGGCTACTGACTAGGGTGTCATTGATATAAAAAAATTAAAAAAATAAAGACCAACTTGTATATGATTTTCAATAGTGTATGAGTGTAAGTGACCCTTAAATATAAATCAAGAAAGGTTGAAGTGAAAAAAAAACTATCATATAATTTTAAAAATGTTATGTATATATATTTTCTAGTGGGGTCCACAATACATGATGTCATCCATGACATCAAGGCATAAGACTTATATGGGAAGCTACATTTTTGGCGTACCAGGGAAGCTCCAATATAAGCCTATATAAGGCTTTGCAAGTGTACAAATGAAATATATGAAAAAGAAAAGGAATCTGCCTTTCTCTCTTTTGGGCGATCTCTCTCTCTCTCTCTCTCTAAGTTTTGTTTCTATTTCTTATGTAATATTATTCTTTTTCTATATATACACATACATATATTTTATATCAAAAAATGTGTAAATAACACTTTTTATATTTAAAATCTATTATTTAATGTGAAAATAAAAACTTTTTGTCAGGTTGACTTTGACACAAGGGTGAAAATACGAAAATAACCATAACTTTACAAAAACAAATAAAAAATAAAAATTCTTAAAAGTTGAAATTACCTTAAAGACCCTCTTAAAACGTCACTTTTTTGGGTTTTTTTTTTTTTATATCTCCAAACCCCTAATTGTTACTACAGTAAATTTTTATTGGGTCTCTCAATCATGCCTAATTACCATTTATCCTTTTCCTTTTCCTTTTCCTTTTCCCTCCCTACAATTAAGTGAGCTTTATATGTTAATTTAGAGCATCTCCAGTCGTTGTGTATAATTTTTTTTTGTGTAAATATGACGTGTCATGATGAATTTACACAATTTTTTTTAATTATTTAATTTTAGCTCCAACGGTTGTTTTACACCTTTTGTGTAAAAATATATCTTCCAATAACAATTAACCATGTGTCATGTTAGGACCCCACATAACTTTTGCAAACTTACTTAATATAAAGTTGATTATTTAATGAAATGAGAAAGAGGAATGAGAAAGGAAATATGTCGATTTGGCAGTGTAAAAAGGTTGTGTAAAATACACAATCTTTTTACACATTAGTGATGTGGCAATGTACCTTAACAGATTGCTGGACATGCAAAAAATTTACACATCATAGGTGGCAGTGTATATTTTACACAAAAAAAATATTTTAACATACCGCTATGCTCTTAGAGAGAGAAAGATCCCTAAATAAGAACAAGAATTTCAAAAGAGAAATTATATATAGAAACAAAGAGTCCCAACTGTGTAAGGAATATAATTACTCCATATAAGGTTGGCAAAGCGGACTCTTTGCCAACTGCATATTGGTTTAGAAATTTTATAATATATATCACAATTATTACACTATCATGGAGTTCAAAAAATTATCGCAAAAATTCATACGAGTTTGAAAAATCACTATACGTGAATTTTGGTATCTGATGAGACTACCACCATTTTGGATCACAAAAGGAATGGACTCACCCACTCACACTCATTCACAGTAGCATGCAAGTTACTTTCTACTTCTCTATACACAAATAGAGACTCATTTCTCCTATTTATACTTATACTACTTACAAAGTCGGTTGGATTGCCAGAAATATCTAGAGAGAAATATAGAGACGAGATATTTCTGGAGAGATATTTATTATTGGAACTTTATAGAGAGATTTAAAGAGAATGTTTTGGAGAGAAGCTGTGTTGACTTCAAGGTTAGCGGAATGTGTTCTGTTAAACAAATGGAGCATGGCATTGATCAAACCATTCATTGGCTTGAAGCCGCTAATCAAATCGAAGATGCAGATAATTAAAAAGACGAGATGGAGGACCTGGAAAGCAGCCTCAACTCCATTTACCATGTTGTTATCGCTTAAATACCATTAATTCATGTTATACAATGTTGTAGTGTTTGCTGTCGTGTGCTTCATGCTTTGAAAATCCATTTTCCCTTTAAAATTGTTTTGACCTGAGTGATCACCATTCTAGTTGCTAGTGGAACAATGTGTTGTGAGTTTCTATAGAAATAAAATATGGTCGATCTTGATTGCAATTATGTATGCAAATTCTATTTATATGGTGCATGTTATCAATGTAATGTTGTTAGGATTTTATATGCGTCAAAGCATGTTACCAGGGATGAACTTCAGCCTCATGCTAAACTCTGTAGGATTCTATCAAGTACATATTATTTAGAGTTATTCTTCTTTCTCCAATTCGATCTTTTGCTGTTTGTCTGGTACTCCTTTTCCTTTTGTTTAGTATTCCCACCAAAAAAGGGAGGAGAAAATTTGTGTTTTTGCTTGTGCAGATTTCGAAGTTAAGCATGATTCCAGTGGTTTGTGTGATGGAATGGATTCTTCACAGCAAAAACTATACGAGGGAAGTCAAGATGGCTGTGGCAGTGGTTGTTGTAGGTGCATGTACGTGTGTTTACTTTTATCAGATTTGTTCTAGAACTTGGCATGTACAAATTGCTGTAATATATTGTGCTGTAATCAGTATAGGCAGCTTAGTACTTCCAAGGAACATCCATACTATCTTAACCAATTTTATCTCTCTACACAAATTATAATTGTCATTACCATTGTGGTCCTGATAGTCGAAGGTCCTGATAAGGGGGACTAAATACAGAGTTAACATTTGACATTATTTACACAGAGTGGCTGCTCTCACTGATGTTCTGAGTTTTTGTTTTAGTTAAGGACTTTTTTCTTTTCTTTTTTTTTTTTTTTTACTGCGAAAATTTTGAAATTACTTCTGATTTTTTTTTTTCTTAGAAGAGTCAACAGTACCTAATAGGCTCTTTTGAATTGCTGATCGAGCAAGACAGCCCCAATACAAGCAATATCTCTACTTGTACGTATTTGGTCCTTCCATTGATTACTCTCTTAGTGGCCAATTTGAATCAAACTATAACTTGTCTTATAGCGCATTTGTAAGTACTCTTTAAGACTGTCATGCCCAATTTAGGTAAAAGAGATTTTGTATATGTTGTTGAATGGTTTAATCTCAAATTTGCAGTTCTTCATTCTGCTTTCATGCTCTCTA
>JAOTQH010000022.1:71080-82714 GCA_025631255.1 Cornus kousa
TATTCTTTCATTCTTTCTCTCTTTCCCCATCTCTCTCTCTCTTTTTCTCTCATCCGCTTTCTTCTCTTTTTCTTCTTTATCACTTACTTTTGATTTGATTATATCTAAAGTCAACAAGGCAAGCATCACCATAGTTCTTCCCTAGTAGTAGTCATAGTCGTCAAACTCAGTCTTTTGATGTAGTCCATATGGACATTTGGGCCCTTCTCGAACCACTAGTTTGAATGGATTTTGTTATTTTGTTATATTTGTTGATGACTAGTCCCAAATGACATGGTTATTTTTTAATGAAAGAGAAATCTGAGTTACCTCGTATTATTGCTAAATTTTGTAATGAAATTTTCACTCAATTTGATAAACGCATTAAAATTCTTCGATCTAACAATGCTTTGGAATATACATAGTCGATTACGGATTCCTTTTGTGCTGATCGTGGTATCCTACATCAGACTAGTTGTCACACCTCTCAACATAATGGTGTTATTGAACGAAAGCACCGCCATTTGTTGGATGTTGCGCGGACCTTGTTATTCAATATGCAGGTTCCAAAACAAATTTGGGCTGATATAGTTCTTACTGCTTGTTATCTCATTAACCGTATGCCTTCCGCTGTTTTAAATAATCAGTCTCCTTTCTTTTATATTCTGACTGCTCTCCTTTTCAACTTACCCCTCATGTCTTTGGTTATGTAGCCTTTATTCACATTCTAGATCCTGGTCATGACAAACTGTCTCCTCGTGCTCGTAAGTGTGTTTTCTAGGGTACTCCCACACTCAGAAGGAGTATCATTGTTTGCTTTCTTTACATTGTCTGGTCTGCATTTGTCTTCTGATCTGATATCTTCTCATGAGGGGGAGTCTTCCTTATCATTACCTACTTTTCCAATACCATTAGCTCCATCTTTTAGTTCTCCTCCATCTTCTAATCCTCCTTTGCAGGTTTACCAGCGGTCACAATATCGACATGTTGTTCCTTATGCTCCGGACACATCATCTTCTCAACCAGAGGCCCTTGTTCCTCCATCATCCACTTCTGCCACCGATGA
Organism: Cornus kousa; assembly: GCA_025631255.1. Classification (NCBI taxonomy): domain Eukaryota; kingdom Viridiplantae; phylum Streptophyta; class Magnoliopsida; order Cornales; family Cornaceae; genus Cornus; species Cornus kousa. The sequence continues at coordinate 72,126 of JAOTQH010000022.1, forward strand.
TTTACCAATTGCATTACGTCAAGGTAAACGTACTTGCAATCAACATCCCATTGCTAATTTTATTTCTTATGATCTTGTTTCCTCCTCCTTGCAGTCTTTTGCCTTTACCTTGTCCTCTGTCTCTACACATTCATCTTATAAGCAGGCCTTATTATCTATGTCTGGATGGAAACACACTATAGATGAGGAAATGAGTGCTCTTCACAAGAATCGAACTTGGGAGCTTACTGTTCTCCCTTCTAGAAAACGAACTGTTGGCTGTCGTTGGGTTTACACTGTTAAGTATCTTCCTCATGGTAGTGTTAAGCATCTTAAGGCGCGTTTGGTTGCCAAAGGGTACACGCAGACCTATGGAGTTGATTACTCAGAGACCTTTTCTCCTGTAGCTCATCTAAACTCTGTACGAGTTTTATTGTCAGCTTGATATAAAGAATGTTTTTTTTCATGGCGACTTACAAGAGGAAGTTTACATGGATCAACCGCCTGGTTATGCTGTTGCTGGTAGTAAGCACCTCGTTTGTCACCTGCACAAGGCTCTATACGGTCTGAAACAATCTCCCCGTGCTTGGTTTGATAAATTCAGTGTTGTGGTGATTGAGTTTGGTTTTCAGTTCTACTTTTGATCATTCTGTGTTTGTTCGTCACTCCTCGGTTTTTGATTGTTTATGTTGATGATATCATTATATTTGGGAGTGATTCAGCAGGCATTGCCGAGTTGAAGTGACACTTGGGTCATCATTTCAATACCAAGGACTTTGGTGCTCTTCGATATTTCCTTGGGATTGAGGTTGCTCGTTCTCGTAAGGGCATCTCACTATCTCAACGGAAATATGTTCTTGATTCTCTTTCTGAGACCGGTCTCTTACGTGCTCAACCTGTTGATACTCCTATGGATTCAACGGTCAAACTAGATGGTGAAAATGGGGATTTGTTTGCCAATGTTGGCCGACTGACGGCTAGTTGGGAAACTGATCTATATTACTGTTACTCGTCCTGTTATTACTTATGCTGTTGGTGTGGTTAGTCAGTATATGCATGCTCCTCGTCAACCTCACTTTGACGTTGTTTGTCGTATTCTGCATTATCTGAAGGGTGCGCCTGGGAATGGCCTATTGTATACACCCTCTTCTTCCTTATCTGTATCCAGTTTTAGTGATATTGATTGGGCAGCTGTCGTTCTGATAGGCGGTCTACATCTGGTTATTGCACCTTTGTTGGTGGTAATTTGATTACATAGCGCAGTAAGAAGCTAACAGTAGTTGCTCGCCCTAGTGCTGCCGAATATCGTGCTATGGCTCACACTGCCTCTAAAATGTTATGGGTTTGCTCTATTCTTTGGGAGACGGGTATTGACGTTCCTACTCCTATGTCGATGCATTGTGATAATCAGGCGGCTATCTTTATTGCTAGTAATCCAGTTTTTCATGAGCGTACCAAGCATATTGAAGTGGATTGTCATTTTATTTGAGATTTGCTTATGCAAAAACAGATTGTTACTCCCTATATTTTCTCTGCAGAATTCAGGAAAAAAAATATTTGCTCTGCAGACCAGCTGGGTCATGTTCTTACGAAGCCGTTTGCCCATCCTGATCTTCAGCGTATGTGTTCCAAGCCACGCATGTTTAATTTGTATCCTCCAACTTGAGGGGGAGTGTTAGAGAGTGTGGTTGTTATTTCTTTATGTCTACTTAATATATAATAGGTGAGAGGTGTGGGGAAAACCCTAATCTGTGTGTCTCACCTTTCACAGAATACTCCTCTCTCTTTCTCTCATCTTCTTCCTCTTCTTCTCTACTTCTACAAACCCTAACTTCTTCAACTTTAACTTTAAGAATTTCTAATTAGATGATATATGATATCATCCAAGGTGAGCACACTTTACAATGTCAGCCTTGTGGACAAAGCAGTGTATTTTTCCAACTTGTGAAAAAGAACCTTTTTTCTCTATGTAAAATTCAAAATTAGTAACTTTGCATCCAGATCTTCATATTCAAATTGCACCATTCTCTAAGAAATTATGGAGAGTATCCAAATTGATTCTGGATACAAATGAACAAACTAGTAAAATCAGCTAATGCAGAACATAGCCAATTCATTTAGATACCCACTGTGTCATACATCACCAATTTATTGATAAACCCACTGTGTCATTTCTATAATGTACATACCCGTAAAGCCATCTTCTTTAACTTGTTCATAGCAGAGAAATGTTTGAGGCGAGAAAGAATAGCTGGATCCAGTGCTCTGTCGGGAGCAACTCCATTTTCACATATCCAAGGGTGACCTGTAGAATTGTAAAGAACAAAATCATAACTCTATTATCATTATTTTGGTTAAACTACAAACAAAGGGGAAAATAATAAATAAAGAAACCAAATTCCATGCAAGATCTATCCTGCCACTTAAGTGGAAATAATTCTAGGAGCTCAATTTCCTTGAACTAGCACTTTGAAAGAACAAAATTTAATTCTAAACCTAATTGAACAGCCTGAGGAAGCAACTGGCACAATAAATGACAGCCTTTGTGTGAGATAGCATATGATATATCGTCTAAGCAGAAATTTATTAGTGACTATAATTAATTTCGGCTTTCACCCTTCCTACATTTTTTTAAACTTCTAAGGGTTAACAAAAGGTGGATGATTTGGTTATGATGCATCAGCTGCCGATGAGCAGTAAGATTCAAATTAAGGCATCAGCTGGGCGTGAAAACCAATCGTGGCGTGTCACAAGTTTCAACATAATTGGGAACACTCGTAATATTGTCCTCCTGGAAGTTTGCAAAGTCCTGTAAGAATCCTGCTATGACCTAGTAATCATGTATAGTTGGTTTGACCAAAATACCATTCAATGTACTGAGGGTAATAGCCACAAGGGTGTCTATATCGTCAAGAAAACTGAAAGTCACTTTTACAAATTCATCCACCCTAGATGGTTACAAAGATTAGCTAGCAGCACCTAAAAGAGAAAGGTAAACATACATAATACTTCATGAGCAGTTAGGCGATCAGAAGGTCCAGAGCATAACATTTGGCGTATAAGATCCTTCGCACTGTCAGATATCAATGGCCAGGGTTCTGATTCAAAATCAATGTGTCCCTTCAAAACAGCATCAAATATCCCCTGTTGTGTTTCTGAACAACAAATAGAATAAAATTTTCAGTGCATTGGGTATAGAAACTGAAAATTTGCTAGTCTAACATAACAAAAACACATACCGGCCCAAAAGGGTGGTACGCCACTTAGCAATATATACAGTATGACCCCTGCTGTCCACACATCTGCTTCTGGGCCATAATGCTTCAGAAGCACCTCTGGAGCGACATAATATGGGCTTCCAACCACATCAGTAAAAATCTGACCTGAAGTAACAAACTGCATATTAAACAGATATCGCAACTCAATTTAACATTATTTTTATGTTCAATATATGGAATCATAATACCATAAGCAGAAACACCTTAAGAGATAGATTTTAGCATTTGGTTTAGTATCTACAACTAGAAGATTCAAAATAAAAGAGGAGGCACGCAAATTTTCTCCTATAAAGAAGAACATGGATCACTTGAAAATAATAATTAAGATACAGACTTATGAAAAAAAGAAGTTGTTATGAGACAGTATAAATCGAAGGAACACATTCCAAAAATTAAGAATGCATAATAAAAATTGGCGGTTTTAGTTCACTAATATATAACATTTCTCCGACATGGAAAGACAACATATAAAACGAAAAAAGAAGCTAATCATATATTTCCCTTTTACCTGGTTTGAAGAAAACTGATAGTCCAAAATCAATGGCCTTGAGAGAGAAATCGTCATCCTTGTTAACCAACAAGAAATTCTCAGGCTTTAGATCTCTATGCATAACCCCGAGTGAATGACATGCCTCAACAACCCCAACAACAATCTTGGTCAATTCAGCTGCCTTTCTCTCACTATAGTGTCCCCTCTGAATGATGCGGTCAAACAATTCACCCCCCGAACAAAGTTCCATGACAATGTGAACATACAAAGGGTCCTCATATGCACCCTTAATCGTCACAATGTTGGTGTGACCGGCCAAATGGTGCATTATCTGAATCTCCCTCCTGACATCCTCAACATCCTCTCTGGAAATCAATTTCCGCTTGGAGATTGATTTACATGCATATTCATTGCCAGTGGAAATCTCAGTGCATAAGTAAGTAGTGCCAAATTGTCCTTGACCCAACTTACGGCCCAACATGTAAAGATCACGAATGTTAGCAGTCTTATGACCCAAGACAAAATAGGCTTGGTTATCGTTGCGGTGGTGCTGGTGGTGGCGGCTCATGGTGGTTTGTTTTGGTGTGTTATCAAGGGGTAGATTGTTGTAGTTGTTGTCTTTCTTGGGATTATCCTTGGAGAATTCTTGAGGAATGAGGTGTTGAGAGTTGAAACTGGTGGCTGAGAAATCGGAATAATTAGAATGGGTAGAATAAGTAGTATTGCGCTTGGTATTGGATTGTTCTTCGGGCTGACTGTAGCCCTGAAAATATTTGCTTCCAAAAGATCCGCGGCATGTATTGCCCATGAAACAATCACTATGCCCCCCTCCTCCTCCTCCACCACCTCCTCAGTACTTCACAACATTCCTCATCCAATCTTCTCTCATCAAATTATATACTGAAATGTCTCCTACAGTTAACCCCCAATTTCAAATCACAAGCTAATCAATGTATAAAAATAATTAAATTTTAAATTAAAAGACCCAATATTGGCAGAGCAAATGAAAAAGGATAACTTTTTGATGATGATGAACAAATCTAGCTGAAAAGTAAAAGAATCTGGTTTCAGATCAGACTAATAATAAATCAACGAAGAATAAAAAAAAATAAAATTCAGAACAACATACAGTGATCAAGATGCATACATGTTTGCTAATACAAACACATATACGTACATATATATATATATATATATATTCAAAAAAAATTTATTAAGAGAGATGATGGAAGTACCTGGTGAAATGAAAAGAGAGCCTCAAAAAAGGTTAGTTCCAGCGCTCATGTTTGATGTTGATGCTGAAAGTTGAAACGTTCCTTCATATTTAATCCGAAGAGAAGAAGATTTTATGTATGTATGTTATGTATGCGTGTGGTGTTGCCGAGAAGGATCGGAGGAGAGTGGTGACCAGCTTTGTCTACACAAAATTACAAATTATAAATCAAATACTGCTACTTTTTCCATTATTATAAAGTTTGTTTTCAATTGTTTCATACTTGGTGGTAGTGACATTCACGGTTTATACTTTCTAGGAAGGAGAGGTTCAAATTAAATTACTACAAGTGAAGAGAGAGAACTTTTTTTTTGACCTCCAATTCAGCAGATCTTGAAAAAGGGGTTTAGAGGGAGAGAGTTGATATCGGGTATAGTAGTATTATATAGTATAGTAAATATGCATGCACCGTTCACTGAGAGAGATACACACACACACACACACACACACACACACGTCAAGGCTTTGAATTGTTGTCCGCTCAACTTCTTTTCCTTTCTTAATTTAGACACTTAGCAGTAGCTGGATAATGTGATATCATCCAACAACAAATGATAATAATTGAAAAACTTATGCAATCCTCACCTACTCAAGTCAATTTCATTCATATTCAAATGCCTTTAAAAAATAAAAAAATTATTTATTTGGAATTTTAGAAAATTTTAATTTAATTTTACAAATTAATTTTTTTTTTTTAAAAAAAATACAAATTTTAATTTCAAAACAAACATAGGTACGTTTTTTGACCAGCCAAAATAGGACCAAAGGCTAAGTGGTCAATCCGAACTCTTCAAAAAAATAAAAATAAAAAAAATAATCCCTAAATACGACAACAGAATAGGAATAGGACTTATTGTTTAATATTCTTTAGTTGAATAATCAATCCTTTGGAGTTTTTCTCTTTTCCTTGGAATATCCTTTCCGACTACAGGGAAAACAGATATTACACATCAGACAAGTCTCCAAAATACAATAATACGGAGTAATGTATATATAGATTAAGAGAAGGGCATGGTGTGTGGTTAGATTATTGACCAACAACAATTCAAATTGCTAAAATGAAATCAAGAGTGGTTTCATGTAGCATCAACAATGGCCGATTTGACGACACCACAGTAGTAAAGGTAAAACAGCATAGATATTCCTTGAATGGTGGTGCTCACTGTTCATAAATTTGATCTTCTTTGAAAAAGATCTGCTACAAAATAATTGACTCATGCCATAGAATACCAACTAATGTGGCGGCATTTACATTTCCTGACATACAAAAATACGCCTAAGATGTAAAAGCACATACACAAATTATGTTTTCAGGAACGTTGCTGCCCTTATTTCTGAAACATGAAAGTTTTCCCATGGGTTTTGCCCGACTAAATTGCCATTTTGCGTCACCACCATGCATTGATCAGCAAGCTCCTTCCAGATGCCTGCTAAGCCCTCCACTAGTAGGCCTGAAATATTTTCAACCATAGATTACATTTAGAAGAAAGAAAATACAGTTCAAAAGCTCCTCCACTAATCACACTGAGTGACAACATATTTGGGGGGCATTTCGGCATCCCACAAAAAAGAACATTTAGGATGTAAAATATGTCTACCCCATATCCATCAAATATCAAAAGCTCACATGAATGTTCCATTTTAGAGTTAGACCTTGAAATTAATATGTTCCCTGGGATAGTTTGTAAACATGAAAACTTTGATTTGGGAAGAGTAAGGTATCACAAGGGAGGGGGTATTATTATAGCGTTAAGACTCTCCATTTAATAAATTTTATTCGCATATTCTTATACTAATGTAAAGGGGACCACCACGCGTGACCCACACCACTTTAGATTTGTCATCAAACATTATAGGGACATCCAAATATATAATATGGGGGGACAAGGTTGGTCACTAGATTTGCAAATTGATAAGACTTTTGACACCGTGTGTGCAACTGCTAAAGCATTTGATTTTTCTTTTTTTCACGGTGATAGCCACATATGGTCCACCACAAGATTGAGAAGTTCAGAAAAATACACTTACAGTCCACTTAGCACTTTAATCGTGTCATAGAAAAACCACTGCAAAGTTACAACAGGCCCCACGAGTGTGATTCGAATAGGAAGACTTCTAGTAAACAAATTGACAAGCCCAATGTTCTTCATGGCCTGAAAGACAACATATTAATGCATTTAATACTTTTGAATAGCAAACTTGAATTGAACCAAAGAAGATTTTGGTGCAGAGGCACTACTTGTAGCACAGTTTCAGCTTTTTTGTTGTAAAGAGAAGAAACAATATTGTCAGCAGGATTAGAGATTATGGTACCAACAGCTCCAGCTGCATAGCCTGCTAAGCATGTCACACCAAGTTGTTGGGCTCTTGAGCAATCTTCCTTTCTTTTTTGAATAACATTACGGTATATCATGTCGACTGAATGCTCAAATGTCGAAAACATTATCATGGAGACTGCCAAACAAATATTTCCACACAAACACAACAGAAAATTGTTAAAGGAAGAAATGTGCTTTTAACATACTATGCGTGTGAAAATTTAATATATGATACTTGATGATGATTACAACTAACAGAGAGAAACGCTATTTTGTAATGCCAACTATGGCAGTACTGCTGATTATTAACCCTGTAATGTTGAACAAACAAAGGCTTGTGCATTGAAGTTTCAGACATTAATAAGATTTCAAGTTCTGGAAGGTATATGGATGCAAGACTATCAAGCGTTCCATATTGCCATGCACTAAAATTGACAATTTCAGGTTGTAGAGTGATTTAGTTTACTGATTTGCTGAAAAAATCAGAAAAATTACAGTGTAGAAAAAGGAAAATATCATGATATATCACAACAAAGTAAAAACAGAAAAAGCTAATAGGAGTAGCATATGTACCGAGAAAAACAACTGAATGAATCCAAGGAATAGATGTTAAACTATGCAATGCATGTATTATTTAGTCGAATATAATCGCTTTGCAAAACCATACACAATGGACGATAGATTGATCTGTGCAATTATATACTGGCTAATAGAGGACCAGCATATTTAGCAAATAACATAAAACTCAGAATGACCACTGCTTCGTGAAATATTCTAGCTAATCAACGATACGGAACAAGTGACCACAACAAAGCAGAATATGATGTTTGTCAACTAATCAGAAAGAATATTAAACAAGTAAATTTTCAAACAAGTAGAAAATTTGAAAAACTGCAAGGAAGTAAAGATGTTACATGGAATATTGCGACCCCAAAGTGGAATGAGTCCCTTATAAAAGCTGAATTCAAATATAAATGTAGTCCAACTTTAGTGTAATAGAAGGCAAGCATGACAAAGAAACGAAAGTACAAAAAGATAATTATGTTTTCAGGCAATTTACCCAGAAAGTCCTTCAGTCGCATACAATTTTGGAAACCCATCAACCAAACCCTTCGCAAAATTAGGCTGTGTTTGAACACGGACTTTGATTGCTTCAAATGGACAGAGAGCCACATCAGCAAATACTTGTGCAGATGCACTGCTGACAAAGAATATAACACTCCTGTTATGATCTACCAGCACATTGGAGTAGAGTTTCTTGAAGTATTCATACAGACCAAATTTGCATCCACCTTGAAGACCATATCCAAAAAATTTACCAGACCAACCTCTCCAAAAGGCAGAAGGGCCTTGTTCTTTCCATAAAGTACTAAAACCTGATATAATGCCATTATACTGGATTGGGTTCACCTGAAATCAACATCCTACATCAGAAAGATACAATCTACAAGAAACCAAGGCGTTCTATGGAAAACTTAGGGGGATTAAATAACCAGCCAATGTAAAATATTGCAGAAGTAGAAGATTAAAAAATAATAAAAGTGTTGCCATATTAGATTAACCAGGAAAGGGTGTAATAAATGGTAATGTTACAAATTATTCCTCATTTTAAAAAGAAAGAAAATTGTTTAATTTGTGTGGTAATAGGCTCTCGTCATTGCCATGTAAGCACCAAGAAGGCAACTAATCACCATTCTGTAACTTATTATTATTATTTTTTGGAAAGTTTTATGTCACTTATTATTCTTTGAGGATTCATTCAGTCTTTTGTATAATGTCTCCTCGAGAATATTATTACTGAAAAATATTTGTTTCTAATTAAATGGCTCACTCAAGACTACAAGCTGAGGTAGATCTATGATCTTTGCCTTCTCGACAGGGTTGTAGACTATTGCCTTTGGCAGAATTGTGTCCTCTTTCTGTGCTTATCTTTGACAGGGTTGTGTACTATTATTATCAGCAGAATTGTGTACTCTTTATGTGCTTATCTTTGACAGATATTTAAGCCTATACATCTTATGCCTCATCACCAAAGTTATCCACTACATAATGTTATCATTGATTATATTATTTACCAGTGATCATGATTTATGTAAATTATTCTAGGCAAGGAAACTACTTTAATCTCATAAGAAACAAGGAACTTCTAAAAGGCCTATTATCATCCAGTAGGGCTTAATTGCACAATTCTCCAGCCAAGCAACCAGTCTCTCGTTACAAACAACCCCTAATTTTCTTATTTGATCATGTAAACGAGTATTTTCTTGTTGATTGTCCACATGAGTCTACCTGCAAACAGATCTTGTCACCATCTCAACAGATAATCTCCACCTGCTCCCTTCTCTCCCTTATCCACAGGCACACGTGGTCTTTAATGTGGTCCCACCTTTCTAACAACCATATGACATAGCCTACGGTTTTATGCTACCCACTCGCAAGGATCTCCCCTCTAGGATAAGCCTTGCCTGCCATATATTGCAAGGATCTCCCCTCTATGATAGGCCTCACCAAATTCCCTACAAGCATATGATATAGAGGCCCTCTTTGAAGGCTTAGAGGCCCTTTTTTGGCCCTTTGTAGCTTTTGATTAATGCACTCCCCTTTTGAACGCTCTTTAATACATTATTTACTTACAAAAAAAAAAAAAAAGGTGTGTGATTGTGAGGCAAACAACTCACAAGAACCTCTTCTCCTCGGATACTATAACTCAAAAGGGCTAGTTGCCGATATTATTGAGAATGACCACTAGAATTGGCCTGTTAGTTCTCTCCCTTCTATGATGGATATTCAGAGGGAACTCCTTTCTATTTCTCCTAATCCTCAGAAGAAAATATTCAATGAAACCCTTCTCCATCAAGGAAGCATGAACAGCTTTAGACCTTCAAGGAGTAAGATTGATTTGCACCACGTAAATTGGTTCAAAGGGTATGTTATCAGACATGCTTACACTATGTGGCTGACTGCTAGAGAGAGGTTTCATACTCAGAAAGTTATGATAAACAAGAGTATTATTCAGAAAGCCACTTCTTTTTTTGTAGAGTAAAAATTTTTTTTTTTTTGATAAGTAAGAAATGCATTAAAGGCGCTCAAAAGGGGAACGCATCCCAAGAAAACAAAGGCCAAAACAACCCTTAAGCCTTCAAAGAGGCCAAGAAAACCACAATATCCTCAGATGATCTAAAATCTCTACCCACAACCCAGCAAAAAAGAGTGGAGAGAATAGAGAACTTAAGAAAAGAAATAGGCCTCTC
>JAOTQH010000022.1:105091-115377 GCA_025631255.1 Cornus kousa
GGGTGAGCTCCTTTCCTATCCCTTATTTGGGATTGCCCCTAGGGGTTTCTTCCAGGTTAGTGGGGAGTTGGGATTCTGTGATTTATAGATATGCAAAGAGGTTGGCAGGCTGGAAGAAGCTATATTTGTCAAAGGGTGAGCTCCTTTCCTATCCCTTATTTGGGATTGCCCCTAGGGGTTTCTTCCAGGTTAGTGGGGAGTTGGGATTCTATGATTGATAGGTATGCAAAGAGGTTGGCAGGCTGGAAGAAGCAATATTTGTCAAAGGGGGGTAAAGTTACTTTTATTAAGAGCACTTTATCAAGCCTTCCTTCCCACCTACTTTCTTTCTTTGTTCCAAATTCCATGCTCCGTTGCTAATAGAATTGAACAAATTTAAAGGAATTTCCTTTGGGGAGGAAGGGGAGAAGAGTTTAAGTATCACCTTGTTAGATGGGAGCAAGTCTGCAAGCCTATAAAACTGGGGGGTCTCGGTATTAGACGATTGATTCCTTTTAATCAAGCTCTTTTGGGCAAATGGTTGTGGAGATATGGGAAGGAAAGACAAACTCTGCCTGGCACTCCAGCTTCCTATTCATTTGACTCCGCAAGGTCGTTTTTTCCCTCCAACCCATCAATCTCTGCAATCTATGATAAAACACGATTTTTCCTCCACTCCAAAGTCCCAAACGCCTCTTTATTCCATGTTTTAATGTCTTCCTTCAAAAGGCACAACTTTCCTGCAAGGGCATGACTTGGAGTGCCAACCACCCCATATCCCTACCACAATGACCGAACCTTGTCAAGAAAGCCCTTTGCACGAAGCTACATGTTCTCGAATCTGAAAGGGGATCTTCTACTCCGCAACCCACCACAGTCCAAAACCAATGAAACATGATCAGAGGTAGGTCGGGCCAAAACTGTTTGTGTCCCATCTGAAAATTTCTCCTCCCAATCTTTAGAAACAAGGAATCTGTCCAAGAGGGAAAGAGTAGGAGAAGATCTGCCATTACACCAAGTAAAGGACACTCCCTCCAAGGGCAAATCAATCAAATGGACCAACAGGCCTGTAGCCTAGCGGTACAAGGCCCCTACTTCTCAAAGGGAGGTCAGGGGTTCGAACTTCAGTGGAGGTATGTGTGTGTGAGTACTAACGAGGAAAAAAAAATCAATAAAATGAAAGTCATCAATAAACCCTGAAAAAAGCTCCATATCCGAGGTCCACCTACCCCCCCGTCTACCTCTCAAAGGGAGAGTGCACGACATTGAAATCCCCTCCAGCACACCATGGCAAAGGCCATCTGCTTCTAACATGTCCGAGCTCTTCCCAGAACAGATGGTGTACATTATCCTCCGTAGAGCCATAAACACCCGAAAAGAGCCAATGGAAACCATCCTCCTCCAAAGAAAAAATGCACGACATTGAAAGCCTACCTTCCCAAGAATCCGTCTTAGAAACCCATCTTTTATACCACATAACAATGATGCCTCCCGAAGAGCCAATAGCATCCAAGACCCTCCACTCCACAAATCTCCCACCCCAAAGGCTTCTAACGATCAAATCTGAGATAGAGGCAATCTTAGTTTCTTGCAAACACACCACATGAGCTCCCCATTTACGAATTGCCGCCTTCACCACCATTCTTTTATCCGGACCGTTAAGACCCCGGAGATTCCATGATAAGATGCCTAGCATCCTATGGACACAAATGAAATTTCTTTCCCTCTGCTCCTCCCTCTACCCTTCTCCCTTGACTCCCCACTCTTCCCTTCATAGCTGACATATTCAATAAGGTTTCTCACCTCCCTCTCACCTTTTTCGGACGGGGTCCTTCCCTTGCTTCCCCCTCTTCCCATCTGCTGGCTATTAAGAACCTCATGAAACATTCCTTCCGCCTTCCATCTCTCTCCCTCAAAAGTCATTCCCATAAGGGAACCCACTTCCGCACTGTTGTCCCTCACCCACCCTACATCCATACCTTCTTCTCCCTCCACTGCAACACCACCTGCACAAACCCCTTCAGGACCCACAACTGCCAACGGAACAAACAGCCCTTCCTCCGTCTCAGATCCTTCCCACGGAACAATATTTCCAATTACCCATCCAGAGATGCACCCGATAGCCCATCCCAATCTTCAAACACTGAAGAAGACATAGAACTGCCAGCCTGCGGAGTCCCAAACTCCTCATCCGAGACGTCTCTCTTTAAATCCGCAGTGAGCTCCTTTCAGTGCCAAGTGAAGTCGAATCTCTTTCAATAAAACAGCAGCAGATTCATCATTAAGACTGAGCTTAAAGTCCCGTCCCACACAGACAGTGACACTTTCACAGACCTTGTGATTTGAAAACAATGACTCTAAGGAACCAATTCTGTTGACAGAGAACCTGAGAGATGACCCATCCACATTAACATCTTCCGCACTGAGCTCCGAATCAACCTCCAAAACCAGTGACAATCTCTTAGAACCGGAAGTTAAACCTCTCTTCTCCGTCCCCATAAACCGCCTCAACACCCCACAAGGAGTAGAAGAAGAAGGATCATGAGGAGAGATCCGAGACAAAGAATGAAGGGACTTACCCTGATCACGAATAAATCTCTTGCTGATGACCCATTTTTACTTTTCCTTACTCGTTCATAATCTTCGTTTTGCAGGAAACTGAACTTTCTTAACTCTCAGTCGGTGTCCCTGCGAAGGAGGTTTTCCACGCCACACAGCTTTGTGACCTGATCTGATCTCATCAGATGGCTGAAAGTCAACTGAGTCACCCAAAGGCCCAAAACGGTTGCGAAGAGGTGGCCCAGAAATCTCAGATCCCAAAGAATGGTCCACAGACTTAAAAAGAGAGTCTGAAATGGGCTTACTAGGGCGAAACAGAATATTACTGGCATCTTGGTTCGGCCCACAAAACGTTGGGTCCAGATGTCTCTCAAGACCCAAGAAAATGAGAACCATCACCCCCTTCCAAACTGTCAGTCGTTGAACAAGCTCGGGATGAACCTCCCAAACCGCCACTTTATAGCAGAAACGATCACCATGAATAAAAATCGCCGATGGACAAACTCGACCATCACTCACAATGATGCGTACCCTCTCCGCATCTATGGACTCATCTGCGTCCACCCAAATGAAACCACTGCACAAATCCCCGACCATCACAGAGAGCATGACACCAGAGGTGAAGAGGGAGACCGTACAACGTGACTTTCTTCAATCCTTGTTCTTTCAAAACCTCAGAGCATCCCACCCTAAAACTCCATGAATCCACTCACAGTGAAGCCTTTCCCCAATCCAGGCGACCCTCCTTAAGCACCTGATCTGCCACTGCAGGAGATGGAAGATGAAAGAGTAGCAGATAATCAGGCAGTGGCGACACCACCACCTCAGGAGAGACATTCGAAGCATGAGTTGCCCAAGCTTCAATATGAGCCCTATTTCCAACTTCCTTATCAAATTTTCCTACCAGGCATGACCGGAGATCCTCCTTTCTCTTCCCAACGGAATCATCATCCACTTCATGATTGAGCTGTCCAGTTGCTCCTGCATAATACACATCCACTTCAGGAGCGATACTGCAATCCAGCTATACAACCTCTTTATTCAAGGAAAAAGTGATTATCGGTTTGTCAGTTGGCAACCATAAATTCCTAATTAAGATTTACTCAAGTATTTCTTAATTGGTATGCCCTTTAGACAAGCCAACAAGAGCCAGATGGTCCACCACATTTTTTTTAGATAAGTCAGATGGTCCACCACATGACTTCACGCCTTGATCTATAAGTATCATTATGACTACATGATTCATGCATGGCAGCATGGGGTGACTAGCTCCCAAGCTCTGCGTGTGAATCTAAGAATTTAGAGCGGATTCGTCCCAAATCTATTGTTGTGCCATTTCTTCTTTGTGAAGAATTTGGAATAGTTTTAGCATTTAACTAGTTGTAATCTTTACTATTAGATCAGTTATAGATAAAATTTTCTAAACATATATTTAAGTAAACATTTCCAACAAATGGGAGTAATTAACAAAATAAAATGATAGTGTACTCTGTCTGATAAGTATGTAGAATTAAAGATATAGAAGCACTAAGGAGGCTCCTGCTCCAATATTCACTACGGAGGCTCCTGCTCCCTATGTTACATGAACTCGGGTATGTATCCATGCGTCGGACGTGTCAAATCTCCAAATAGAAGGACACACGGACACAACTAAATATTCATTTTGTTTATCATTTTATTTTATTTTCTAGAGTAAAGTAATGTTTTTATCTAATATAATGTTCAATATAGGCATTTAACTCATTTTAAAGTAATAATATAATGTAATTGAATGATTGGATATGTTTTTTATTTACATGTCCAACCAAAAGTGTCAGGCACATATCTCATACCCATGTCCGAGGGTTATGTGTCCGACACGGGTACTTTACTACTTTTGAAGAGTATATAACAGAACCTGCTCCAATAAATTTTTTAGATTTTGACACGCTCACGATCTCGGTCTTGCTCCCATTGCCGGTCTTGCTACCGCTTTATGTGACTTAGGTAGTATGTAGCTTTTTGTAAAAAATATCAAATGGCTGTAGATAACAAAAGGCTAGTTTCCCAGCTTTCATCATGCCAATGAGGGGTACTGGGCGGGTGATGTGGATACAAATCTAATTTGACATGGTTTTTAAAAATTGGTTCCTCTCAAATTCAATTCCACGATCATATGCTCTGGCAGTCTAGATTTACCACTGCATTCAGTAGTAGTCCCTATTATGTTCCTATCAATAGATTAAACTAAATTCTCTCTTTAATTCTCCATATCTCCAATTTAATCTGAGAGAAGCACCAAATTAGGGTGAATGAATTATGGGGTGCCAGAAACATGAGACAAAAATAAGAAAGACGTACTTGGTGGAAATTGCCTCAGAATTTATTATGATACAAGATTTCATTGCAGCAAATTTCTTGTATGCATATTGCGATTATTGCTGAAGTTACTCTTTCATCAGTTTTGTTGTTACATAGGGAGGAAATTTCTGGAAAGATTTCTGTTTGAACAAATCTTCAGAGTTCAGAGTCAAGTTACCTTTAGTGGAAGAAGTTGTGGCACTGGGCTCCACTTTGAGAACTGAGATGTAACGGGTACTTCTTGCCATCACATGATGTTGTCTCCTAGGTCTAGCAACCGCACCCTTCACCACCCAAAGGAAATAAGATGTAATAACAACTACTACATACTGTTTGTGAAATCATACTATTACGGAAATGAATGTTGTTAAAAAATTAATATATCTACCGACGATTTTATGGACTTCATTTGGAGCAAGCTTGGTGTTCTATTAGTCGGCTGTGCTTTCCAACAGGAATGAAGAATTGATTAATCATCTATCCCTTGAGGTTCTTTTGGGGGATGGAAGATCTCAGGTTGCGGTTCCCCCCTCTCTCCCCGTCTTTTCTTTCAAGTGTTTGAAGTTGCTTTCTATTGATGGGGGTATTGCTCAATAGCCTGCTATAATATTTCTTCTCTCTCCTTTTAATAGTATTTTTTGGTGGTTATTTTTAAATACATTCACAACAACACTTGAATGTCTATTAAGGTCTTGACCCCTATAGGCGTGTCCATAGATGATTTAAAGTGCATACAACTCCACTTGACTACTAAAAGAAGTGCTAGATGACGTGTGTACTCCCTAATAGAGCTTTTCTGCTTGCCACATATGACTTAACACATCTCATAATTATCTCTTCCTCTAAATGAGTGGCTTAGAAATATCAGAAATTGTTGTGGTGCACACACGCACAAACACACCCACTCAATCTCAACCAATCTTGAGCTGGTTCCTGCTCTCTCACCCAAATGTATGAGCCTAACTAGCCTATTGTGTTAGGTAAAGGTTGATGAATAAGAAATTCAGGTGTTATTTTTTATAGAACATCATCTTCAAAGTATGTGTTTTCTCAACTTTGGAATTTGGCACAGAACATTGAGACAAGTGATGGATTACAACCCTGTCATTTCGCATGGATGTCATGCTGGTAGCCTTGTTTGAGTCATCATAGGAACTTGACATAGTCTTCACCTACTAACACCTATGATCTAAAAATGATATTTGGCCAAAAAGGGGATTAGAAATGATAGACCAGTTCTTTAGTTAAACTCTGATACCTGCTTAAAATGTCACTTCTCCTCGATTCCTTTGTGCTTGATAATTTTATTTATTTTTTGTTAGTCTTTGTGGTTGATAATTTGTTCGTGGCTGGTAGTTGGGACAGAGTATCTTAGAGTACGTTGTCCTTGGATTTGCAAGAAAAGTGTCGAATCTGATTCAGCATTCCATGGGTGCAGTGGTCGTGATAGGATTAAATCCGGTCATCTGCCTAGGTTGACGATCTAGCTGGAAATAGTGTCATATCACACTGATATTGCTAGGAAATCTAGATTCCCATTTTGCTTTCAGAATTCATCTTATTGCTGAGGGTTCCAGTTTCCATGGGTTTATGAAAAAGAATGGCTTTACCATTGGAGAAGATGGATCCATGTAATGAATACCAAGTAGTTAGGATTGTGGCTTGTTGAGTTAGATTGCTTAGGACACCATGCTATACCGTACTGGCTTTTTTATACTATCGTTTTTTTAGCATAATCTATAGCGTAGAAGTAAATGGGATAGAAATATGGTTAGGCTGATTGCTCTAAATTACTACTAGTAATAAACTCTTGTTGAATTCCCTATTATAAGAAGCTTTTGTTTCATGACCACCTTGGAGGGTATTAATCATGGAAGAATTGCTACCACTAATAAACTCTTGGTTAACACTAATTTATATGAATTTCTTGCCCATTCACCACCTTGGAAGGTTATCAATTACGGAAGACATTATACTACTTTACGGGCTATTGCTTCGTGCAACCATATTAAAAGTTTGAGCTCTAAAATGTGAGATCACGGGTTGGAGTATTGGGGCATCCACCTAATCCATACAATACTTGTAGTTACATCTGTTGGCAGTATAGGTCTATATTGTTTGTAGGTGAATACAGTTCACAAATTTTGTATAATCTGTCGTCATTTAAATGATTGGAGTTGGTTGCTAATATTTTCTGGCCTTTTTTTTTTTTTTTTTTTTTTTCGGAATACTTGTATAGCAAGTATTCTGCTATTATATTTTGAAGTAAAATGTTATTGTTGTATTTTAAAAATTCAAATATTTTTATATATATATATATATATATATATATTAAACATACACAATTTGAAAACTCCATTACATCTGTTCATCAATATCTTGAACCTTATTTTAGTGTTTTTTCTTTTCTTTCCAATTTGTGATTTTCTCAATATAATACTGTATGTTACATGGCCTCTTATATAGTGCCGGTGTTCTCACTTAAAAAATGGCAAGAAGTTCAAAGAATTTTTTCTAGAATTCTATTTAGTGGATACTCTAATCTAGTGATGCTCTGGAAGACATTCTTGATGCTTTGGTTTGAGTTTGCCAGAACGCTAAAATTTGGTTCATGGAAGTTGATGTTGTAGTTGTATTCTTATGCAGAAAGATGTTTTCTTGATCTGTTCAAACGCGATGCAGTACAATGCTCCGGATACTATTTATTTTCGACAGGTACTGTCAAGTTCCAACTCCTTTTTTGCTCTTTTCAGGTTTATCTGTTCATTAATGAAATTTTGGTCGTCCAAGCAGGCACGGTCAATACAAGAGCTGGCCAAAAAGAACTTTGAAGATTTGAGGCATGATAGTGATGAGAATGAACCAGAACGCAAGATAGTAAAAAGAGGCAGACCGCCAACCAAGAATCTTAACAAACAGATGGCCAGGCCTTCTTTGGATCGTTCTGGATTAGAGTTCTCCTCGGATGCAACCCTTGCTACTGCGGCTGAAAACACCACTCGGTCCAATTATCTGCGGAGAGGACCCATTCTAGAGAAGTCTGGCCTTGCTGAATTTTCGGGAAGATCTTTACTTGGTTCTCGCTACGGTGAAACTTATTCTGGTTTGTTGCCCGAGCACAAATTGGAGAGGAACGATGAATTACCAGGTTAGGAAATTGAGAATTAACTTGTTACTTCCCCTCAATCTCCTTTAACTATCTAGCCTTTCCTTACATTTGGTAACTAGAGGAGCCCTAATGCATTTTACTGGTACAGGTTCAGTGTCAAAGGGGAGTTGGAAGCAGGGGAAGAAACTAGTGTTAAATGAAAACAGGCGAAATACATACAAGCAATCCCATTTACCCACTGGTGGGCAAGAACCATCTGTTTTGTCTACGTTTGATGGAGAGAGAAAGCAGCTAATGCCTGTATGTTCATGTAGATCTTTATAAGTTATTTAACTATTCATTGAGGGAAGAACAAGCTACTGCATGCCTGGAGCCAACAGCTCATGTTGGTGTCTACCGGGCCACTATTAGCTAATCTTAGAATTTTTTTTCTTCCCCTTGGCCATTTAACTTATTGGTAATGACCTCCGCTGTCCTGTTACTTCATCAAACATATACTGATGAATGGCTCAAGGAAAGGAGTCTTCAGAATGTATGGTTGGAACCTTTCTTTATATATATATTTTTCTAGTTGGTACTCACACACACATGCCTCCACCGAGGCTCGAACCCCTGACCTCCCTTTGGGAAGTAGGAGCCTGGTACTGCCTGTTGGTACCTTTCTTTTATATTACATGTCTGGTCTGGAACTCCCATTCGGTACATATTGGTTTAAAGGTCCCCGGGCCCTTTCATCTGCTGCAATAAGTGTTTTGGTCGGACCATCTATATGACCTACCTATGATTATTGAATGATCGTATTCATCTGTTATTTTTGACTAGGGAATGTTATATGAATCAGGTTGGCATTCAGAAGTATGGTTATGCAAGGAGTCTAGCTCGTTTTGCTGCAAATCTGGGGCCCGTCACCTGGAAGGTTGCCTCGAAGAGGATTGAGAAGTCTTTGCCTCCTGGAGTTAATTTTGGTCCTGGATGGGTTGGAGAAAATGAAGCAGTGTTACAGAGGTCTCCGCTTCTTTCTTCCCCTCCAGTTCACCTGTCACCATCTAACTCCTTTTCCCCGCCTGGAAATTCATCTGAGACTGTTACTCCCAGCACGGTGGAAATGAAGGCTGAGAAGTCATCAAATGATCCTGAAAGAGAGACTTTATTAGAGAAGCATGTGCCGCCTTCAACTGTTTCAGCCGTAAACACCATTCCAAACCAGTCTCTCGTTCCATCTCCAGCCACCTCCAAAAGTCCCATTGTTGCAAATGGATCTCCTGAACCCATTGCAGGAAGTGCAGAACCTGTTAGAGGATTCAACTCTCACTCCGGTTTTGATAGACAGACCAGCAATCTTGGTGTGAGCAGGCCAGGGCCCTCTCAGATTCATCCGAAACCAGTATTTCAATCTGGTATGAATGGATTTAAGGGGGCTTATCCGTTTCACCTTCCAGCACATATGGGAAGAATGATGGGATCTGTTAAACCAACTGCCATCAACCATCAGTCTCCCCATGTCGAATCAACAACGGACGCCAACTTCGCCCATCCAGTGACCACAAATAGCTTAAATTCAGAAGACTCCAAGTTCTTGGAAAATACAAATTCAATAAACACCGGCACCTCCTTGCCAAATTCAGGACACCATCCGCAAGGATCTTGGCGAGAAGTGCCCCTGCAGCGGAAATCAGATTCGGTTCCACCTGACCTAAATGTCAGATTCCAGTCACCAGGGTCTCCTAGTTCTAGCAGGGTCGATTCAGTGCAGCCTGATCTGGCGTTACAACTCTGAGAATAATTGTTGTATCGTCCCTTTGGTGCACACCTAACTGTATTGTAGGTAGTGTAGTCTTTGTACAGATTAATGTATCCCTAGCATTGTAGGTCCACAGGCAAAAAAGTTGTTATTTATAACATTTGGAAACCATCATTTAGCAGGAATATGTTTCCGGATACTGTAATATGTACACCCTTTTTTCTTTTCAAAGTTACCGCTAATTTAATAATGTATCAATTTTTTTTTTAGGCATAAGCCATTTGAGGACTCCAAAATGTGACATCAATGCAAGCTTTCAATATTCAGCCGTGACATTATCTCCAATTTGTTATGATGGTGGTTGCTTCAAGAAAAATGGAATTGCTTTACTTTATTGAGTGGTAAATGATATTATGGATATAATTTGCAAAGTGCATTTTTAGATTTACAATCTTCCTTTGAATTTAAGGACAGAGGTGGGAAAGAACTTCTATAATTTGTTAGAAATGAAAGTGTTAAAACAACCCTTTTTTTTTTTTTTTTTTTTTTTTTTTTTTT
>JAOTQH010000022.1:118431-133368 GCA_025631255.1 Cornus kousa
AGGCACCACATACCTTTTTTTTTTTTTTTTTTCATACCTAATTTCATGGTAGTTTTTATTATTATTATTATTATTAATATCTTGGTGGATGTTGAGGGCGGGGGGAATGATTTGGCCATCTTTTATTATTGTTATTATTTTATTTAAAAACACTCATTTGCACATATATTAAATTTAAATTCTGAGGTGCTGTATTCTTGTCTTCTAGCTTCTTCTAAGTTTAATTTCCCTTTCCTTGCTTTTCTTCATTGTCCACATTCTTATAATCAATGATAGTTGAGATGTATTTACATATGGCTCTGAATTGTCTTCCTATCTACAAGAGAATAGTTTAAGAATATTCTAAATGGTATAATAAAGAAATTGTTTTTGTATCAAAGTTCCTATTTGGAAAACAAAAGTGCCTTTAAAGTCTATGTTATATCTGTAGTTACTTTGATTTGAACTTTTTGACACTAATACCAAACGAAATGATTTAAATGTTATGTTTCTTATTTATTACAATATTGTAGCCACAGGGTTATATAGATAAGGTATTTTGGAGTTGAATAACCATACTTCTGCTCTTTTGTGAAGAATGTCACAAAAACTGGGAACATAAAAGGGGAGAAAACAAAAAAAACTGTTGACTTCTGGTATGCAAAACTGAAGTCATAAGCACATTCTGATTTTAACTGTGAAGACAAAGCTGTAGCCAGACCCCTGCCCTCCTACTGTTAAGTTAGAGAAATTAAAATGAAAAAAAATAAAATAAAAAAATAAATCAATCACGAACCACATAAATTAGACTAAATTTCTAGGTAAATGGCTGAAAGATGTTACGATGCAGTTTTCAGATGGGGTCGTTCTATTGGAGTTGTGGATATAATCTTCAGGTTTAATTGACCTAGTTAGTTGGTCCTGTCATATTCAAAAAAAAAAAAAAAAAAATTTAACAGAGACCTAGAGTTAATATAAGTGCAAAAACTTGTGGTGCGACTTTTTACACACTTGTGGTAGGTTTAACTATGTGTTGTTGATAATCTTCTAAAGTTTTGGATATTATTTATTACTCTTTTCCCTATAATATTTGGGAAAACTAGTTACTTGTTTAACCTTTGCATTTTATTTAATTGTAGTTCTAAAAAGTTCTTCAGAATATCGTTTGTTTATTTGTTTTTTCATTTATACTTGCAGTCTGAGGTGAATTTCCTTGGAAGGCTTTATCATCCTAACCTTGTTAAATTGTTGGGATATTGTTGGGAGGATAAAGAGCTGCTACTTGTTTATGAGTTCATGCAAAAGGGCAGCTTGGAGAATCACCTTTTCGGAAGTAAGGCTTTAACATATAATATTAATATTATAATAAATGTTGTAGCATTAGCAAATGTTGATATACTTTTGTCTTCTATAAATCAATTAAGTTCATATAATTGGTTCACTAAACTCCACATGCTTTGACTTGCAGGGGGCTCAGCTGTTCAGCCACTTCCGTGGGAAATAAGGCTTAAAATTTTATTAGGAGCAGCTCGAGGCCTGGCATTCTTGCACACATCAGAGAAACAAGTAATTTATAGAGATTTCAAGGCCTCAAACATATTGCTTGATGGGGTAAGTCCTTCAATCGATAAATTATTACCATGGCATGATAGAAAGGACCGTGAACTATTTGATGGTCGAGTATTTTGCCTTTTTCTTCTTATCCCCGTGATAATGTGGCAATCTTCACTCAAATTTGTGCCATTGAACTCCCCCCTTTCCCTCTAAAACCCATACCTATTTCAGGCCACCAAATTATGGTGGTGAAAGGAAGGTTGAATCAACTGGTGACAGAAACACATTACTCAACTAGAAGATTCTATTAGAGGAAGCATGAAATCAACTTGATCTAACATATATATATTTTGTTGTCTTCTGCAGTCTTATAATGCAAAAATATCGGACTTTGGCTTGGCAAAAATGGGTCCCTCAGCTAGTCAGTCACATGTTACAACACGGGTTATGGGAACATATGGCTACGCTGCACCCGAGTATGTTGCCACAGGTAACCCCCAAAATTTTTAAGCTTTGGTGCTCTTGAGGCAAAAATTTTATCAAATCAAGCTTCTGAAAATTTGCTTGTTTCAAAGCGACTTGAGCTATACCTACCTAATTTCATGATATGCTATGATACTAATGTAATTCTTATTGAAACAGGACATTTATATGTGAAGAGCGACGTGTATGGTTTTGGTGTCGTTTTGGTTGAGATGCTGACAGGTTTACGAGCACTTGACACAAACCGTCCAAGTGGGCAACATAATCTGGTCGACTGGATTAAACCATATTTATATGACAGAAGAAAGTTAAAGAGCATAGTAGACTTGCGGTTGGAAGGAAAGTATCCTTCCAAAGCTGCAGTACAGGTTGCTCAGCTTTCTCTAAGTTGTCTTGGACCTGAACCCAAAACCAGGCCATCAATGAAAGAAGTTGTGGAAAGACTCGAACGGATTGAAGCTGTCAATGAAAGGCCAAGGGAGCGTAGAATTAATACGCATCGCACAGCTTATCAACATGGCCAACAGCCTTTACATCATCGTTCTCCACATCACCCCAGGCAAAATGGAAATGGAAACTATCAACAATCACTGCGATCGTAACAACTTGGATTCTACGACTTACTGTGAACAGGAGGTCTTTCCACACGTGTACACTGATTCTTCCATTGAACAAGTCTCTATTTTTTCTGTTGTTTGATCTCCTGGAAGTGTTGCAAATTGAGTTGTTAAACTGCTGAGCTGTGTTACATAGATGAGAATGTCAATGATATTGACTGTAATTATTTTGGTTGGTCTATTCAGTTCTGTTTGATATTATTTTAAACATAAATCATTATTTATTCATGAGAGTAATTTTATCAGTAATGATAGAACTCTCACATTGTTGTAGATTTTAAATACTCAGATTAATGAAGAATACTATGGTAGTTGTCATAGACTCATAGATTGAAATCATTCATAGAGTTGCACTCTTCTCTGTGTGCGCGCATGCTCGGGCACGTGTTTGTGTTTGTGTCACCCTGACAGGGATACTCCAAATAGTTGGGGTAAACCTTTGTTGAGTTAAGTTGTATTTACGCATATTTACAAAGGTATGGCACATGAACTTGCTGATGATGGACCTTCAACAAACAGATTTGGGTGAGAGGACTGTTGTGCACAAAAAATAATAATAATAATAAATAAATTAATAAAATTAATAAAAATAAAATTCCTTTTAAATTGCCACCCCATTCCTCTCCTTTTTCTTTTTTCAAAATAAAAACAACGTCTTTTGCTGGTTTGTTTCTTGTTTCATCTAATAAGAGCAAGGCATGTAAAAGTTGAATCAGTGCAATTTTTTTAGGTCTCTTTCAACTATGAGGAACACATGTAACACTTAGTTTTTTTTTTTTATTTTAAATAATGATTGTGTTTCTACTTTACGTTATTAATCTATTGCCAACCAAATTAGGTTCTTTCTTTGAAAGCAAAAGAAGATATAAAGATGCAGGTTCCTTTAACTCTTTTATGTGTCCATTAATTTCTTACCACGTGGACCTACCAACCAACTCATACCTAATGATTATTATTTTTTATGGTTGATAAATAAATTGAGCCTAACACATACACATATAAAGACACTCACCCTTTTGGCCTGTTTGCAGGTATCTAAGGTTTGAAAGCAAGCACTTGTCCTCCTACTCACTACACATGGGATCATTGGTCCTTGTGCTTTCAGTTTTTTGTGCTATATATCATCATAATGGCAATGCTCTAGTTACATTGCTTTTCATGTGAATTCAGAGGCTCAGGCTTCATTTCCTCAGCTTTTGGTAATGCTTTTCATCTTTATTATTTTTTTTTGAATGGTTGCTTTTCATCTTTATTGTCACTTCTTTTTTATTTATCTAATTAGTTTTTTTTTTTTTTGTCTTCAAAAATTTGGATGTTGTTCAACCTCATCACTTAATTTCCATATATGTTCACCTTCAAGTAGTGTCTATTACTAGATAGGCTAACATGAAGTCATCTCTCTAGATGTATCATTCTATCTGTACTGTTTTTTTATCCCTTCATTAATGAAAACCTTGTATGTTACTCTTTATGTGATGCCTAATGATTTATTACATCTGCATCAATATTGTTTAGAGAGAAGATGATAATCATAAGATGTTTTTTTGATACAGATTTATAAACAAAAAAGACTATAGTTTTATTTTATGCGGCTCTCTCCAGGATAGGGCTTCTTTTTTCCTGTTGATGCCTAATTGTAGATATGGCTGTTTCATAGGAACTCCTCCTGTTCAAGGACCAGTTAGTCGTGTTATCGTGCTCTCCGTCTTGCTAAGTTTATCCAATGAATTAATGACACATCCTAATTGAGTTCATTTTTTTTTTTTTTTTTTTTTTTTTAAAAAAAAAAAAAGAAAGAAAAAGAAAAAAGAAAAATGTTACAGAAACAATAATTTCATACAAAAACTTCGTTTAGATTAATGAAACAGAGGCATGCATTAAATTAAGAGAAACAGAGACACTGCTGTATTTTGTGGTGAGAGGAACATTTCATATGAGAAATTAATTCTGTACCAAAAATATGTTTGATTGCATAAGATTGCTTTGTTTCTCAATGGTTTGAAGTTTGAACTAATTTTGGTTGTGCACATGAATAGTTTGTCTGGTTCAACAATGGAAAAAAGTGGTGGTGATATCAAAATAAACTCGATTTCAGAGAAGCTTGGCATTTTCATGCGGAAATGCATTTATTCTGTTTTATCTGTTGGTCCCATCCCCAATCACATTGCCTTCATCATGGATGGGAACCGTAGATATGCAAAGGGGAGGAATATGGGTGAAGGTGCAGGGCACAATGTGGGGTTCTTGGCTCTCATGTCTGTGCTCAGGTTCTGCTATGAGTTGGGCGTGAAGTACGTAACAGTCTATGCCTTCAGCATTGATAATTTCAAGCGACGACCTGAAGAAGTGAAGACCCTGATGGACTTGATGCTGGAAAAGATTGAAGGGTTGATGAAGGAAGAGAGTTTTGTCAACCGCTATGGGGTGAGGGTTCATTTTGCTGGAAATCTAATGCTTTTGAGTGAGCCTGTCCGGGAGGCAGCCAAGAGAGCAATGGAGGCCACTGCCGCCAACTCCAAAGCAGTGCTCTCTATCTGTGTTGCCTATACATCTACCGATGAGATAGCAAATGCTGTTCAACAATCATGTAAAGAAAAATGTGACAAAAGAGCTGGTCATGGTTCAAATGGACTTGGAGGGAATGAAGAGTACTACTACCATGGTCACAACAGTATCAAAGTATTGGACATCGACAAGCACATGTATATGGCGGTTGCACCTGATCCGGACATCTTAATCCGAACCTCAGGTGAGACACGCCTCAGCAACTTTCTTCTATGGCAAACTGCATATTCCTATATATATTCTCCTTCTGCGCTTTGGCCAGAGATTGGTTTTCGTCACCTGGTTTGGGCAATCCTCAATTTCCAAAGTAACCACTTTTATCTGGAGAAGAAAAAGAAGCAAAATTAGAGGAGATCCTCTTGCTGGAGAACTAGTTATGATATATCCTTCCTGTCTACAGTATGATCGTATCGTTTCAATAGATACTTCTCCTATTCTTGAACTGAGGTTGAAGTTGTTTCGTGTGTCCCTGCATTTACAGCATGTGTGCTGATAAAATAAATTGACAATTAGTGTCAATTAGCTACCAATATATATTGTAATACTTGTTTTAAATGTTAAACTGGTGGCACAAACACAATGACATATGAAATCAATATGTGAAGTCTATAATATGTTATTGGCTTATTTTTATGGCGTGGTTATGGATGGTTTGCTCTCAACTAAAATGTACGTCTTCTTGATATTTCTCCCGTGTGAAGTGGCAGTTTTCTTGCACATTGTTAGGCGATTCACTGTACGAAGACGCAGCAATTGAGTTCTATTCTATGGTCCGAAGAAATGCACATTGTATCTGTGACGAAGGGTGTTCTTTTACTCTTTTGATGAGACTAATCCTTCCAGGCACAAGTATGTGGCAATCAAAGTTGGGACGTTGGCCTTGTAAACATAGTTCTTGAGGCCAATTGTTCTATACCCCGTGGGGGTTTAATGCACAATTTTTTTTGTTCGCCCCCCATAGAAAGGCATGGCTGTAAATGTACGGGACTCATAATAATTAAAAAGGTAAAGGACCACCTTGATCAATCAACATTACAAACATCTGTTTTTGCAGTACGATGAAATGTGGAAAAACAAGCCCTAGCTCCCTGCACTGTCTTATTTTTTTTCTTCATGGATGGTTAATCTATGACAACATAATATCGTACGTAACACTGTCTTTCTTGTAGGATTGATGTTCTTGAATCTTGGTTTTAGTGGTACAATCTTTCCTGTGATATGCAATAAGGTAATGGATGCTCTTTCTCCACGCTAACACTTTATGCAGAAGCTATGAAATTCTTCTCCTACAATTTGGTATATGTGCATGCTTTGTACTTCTATGTAGTGTTTGGGAATAACACATTTGAATTGAATCATGAAAAAATTATTTATTTTAAACCACTCAACTCATTGAGATTGTTATCACAAATTATTACAAAAACTACAACTAAAACATTTATCACTGGAGTAATGCTATTTAGGTGTATTTGTGTGGTGTAGGTGCAAAAATTCGTTAACTTTGAAAAGTCAAAGAATAAACACAACACACTCAATGAAAAATAATCAAAGCAATGTGTTTGAATCGTATAAAATTGTGGTCCTTTCCAAGTGTGGAAAGGAAATTGCAGGAGTGCCAGGAACTGTAGTCGTTCCAAAGTGAAGCTCCAAACAATATTTCCGGTGAAAGTTGTCGGGATCAAGCGATTGTATGAAGGACTGGAATGACCACCTTCAAAGGTTCTTTTTGCTTTGAAAAAGGACTTCTGGATTGTTCTCTGGCTAGTGGAAAAAAAGATGGTATTAAAAGTGCAGGACTTTGGAATAAAACAACTAAAGTGTAATTGCTGAAATGTAAGAAAGGAAGTACGAGACTTGTAATTGAAAGTATCAAAAACTATTTTTCGAAAAATAGTAAAAGAAAGTACTGGACTTAACTCCAACTTTATGAGAATTCAATGCTAGAATGAATGCTAGATGGAATAGCAAAGTGCTGGACTTAAATTAAACATAATGTAAATTCATTGCTGGAATGAGAGATACATGAAATTGATAGCAAAGATGTTGTATTGATGTGTGGTGTGCACTGAGCATGGTTTGCATTCTAGGCCTAAGTGCTCTATTTATAGAGTTTTTCATGCTGCAGTTGGAAATGTGATAGTTCCAGCAGCTTCCACTTGGCTGGTCTTCGAACTGCCAAGTGTCCCATGATGTTTCAGCCTTCTTATAGTGTTGACACGTGTAAAATCATATTCTCCTATGATCTATAACTTATAAATGGTGGTCTTAGCGGTTGAATGCATGTTTGGAAGTCTTTACCCACGTTCTGGAACTGCCGAGATGGAAAGGCAACAATTGAGAACTTCCACCTGGAAGGTTTGGAGTGTGCCACATGTCCCATGTCTTACTTAGTCTTCTCATAGTGTTGACACGTGTTGAATATGATGTCCCATGAATTGTAGTTTTGAATGAGTGGTTTTGGTGGTTGAATATTTGTTGCAAGCCTTTACCCACGTTCTGGAACTGCCTAGATGGAAAAGCAGCAGTTCCAACAGCAGTTGAAAACTTCAACCTGGAAAGTTCGGATCGTGCCACGTGTCCCACGTTTTCCTCAGCTTTCTTTGGTAAATGCTTCATGTTTTCAGCCTACTTGCTGATTTTTAGCAATCTTCTCACCTAAATAAGGGAAGTGGCTGCCTTCTAGAGTTGACACATCACTTGGTAGAGTTGATATAGTCAACTTTGACACAAGCTTTCCTTATATGGCAACCACGTACACCATTTATGCTAGGATTATGTTGTAGAGACCGGTTCCTTTTTTCCATTTTTATAGATTTTCTTTTTTCGTTATTTTATTTTTCTGAGTTCTGTTTTTGTCGGACAGAGTTGAGTTGAGTGCTCGGAAATAGTTCCCGACACTTCTTCCATTTTATATTTGTATTGTCCTTGTTTTTATTTTCGCCTTCTTTTATTTGGGGTTGCTTTTGTGATTATGTTTGAGGACATTTTTATTTATTAGGGGTCTTTGTGAAAGTATCTTTTGGAAGATATTTTTATTTTAGGTCATTAGTGGGATTATCTTTTGAGATATTTTAATGGAGGGACCTTTATGCAATTAACGAACGTTAAGGCAAGGTGTCTCATTTTGGGCTAAGATTCTTATACGGAATTCATTTTAGCATTTCATCGAGCCGCATACTCTTAGAAATGCATTTCGGATATTTTCTTCCGTTTTAGGGTTTTTGACCCCAAGAGTCGCCATTTTTGCTCAGGGCATATCTTTCTGCTCGAGACTCATTTTTCGACGTTGTTTCTTTCGTTGTTTATCATTTTTCATATCGGTACTTTTACGTTTACAGTTTTATTCCATTTGATCGCGTTTCAACGATTTTCACTTTTCGGGACTGTGTGGGGTCCATTTGGGAGATATTTTCAAAAATCTATAAAAAGGGCGAGGAGACAGAAAATATCAAATTTCCTCTATTGCTCACGACTGTTGTTGCCCTTTTCTTTTTCTTTGATCTTCTTCCTTCTCCCTCCATTTTGCTTGTCTTCCCCTTTGATTCTTCTTTCACCGTACGAGACTTTATTGTTAGCCTCGGTAAGGCCTTGAATTCCATCTGATTGGAATTTCGTTTTGTCCGTTTTTGAGTTTTACGTTGGAGCTCAGGTTTGGATTTGGGTGTTGTAGCAAGAGGACTTATTGTTCTCCTCGGTTTCCCCGTCATAACCCCAAAGTTTTGTCTCATTCGAAAAGGTTTCGTTTTGGTGTCATTTGAGATTTTCATCTCAAATTAAGGTAGGGGTGGCTTATGTTCGTAACATGCAATTTCTTTAAGTCTTTTAGGATGTGGAGGATTGTAAAGCATGCATACGTGTTATGTGAAAATATGAGCCTAATTGGTTATTTTGTAAATGTTGATGTTTGTAATGACCTGGTCATTTTTCTCCTTTTCTTTGTTCGGTAAATTCTTTTTTTTATCTTTTTCCCTATTTCGTCTTTTTTTCGTTTATCATTTTTCCTTACATAACTTCACTTTTTGTGCTCGGATTTGATTCTAGCTTTGCATACATCCATGATATTTAATTTCCATGATATCTACACTTTTAATTTAGTAGAAAAGCATGCTAGATGTTTACTTTTCTTGTAAAGTGCATAGATGCATGACTTCTTGAAAATATTCTTAACTTTTGGGGTTTTAGTGTAATTATGCAAAGTAATTATTTTTTGTCTTAGGGACCATTTTATAATTTAATTTGGAAGATATTTTCAAAAAAGACCTTTTTGTAATTTTCGACAAATGTGACAAGTGTCACACTCTCATGGTGCCATTTGTTGATCTTGTCGTGGAACCACTTGGAGGCTTAATCTCTTGACACATGGATGGTGGAGATTCACCCATTTATCGGCCTAGGATAGGAGCACTTGTTGGCATGGATGGTTGACAAGTGTAGGATTAATATTAAGTCTTGGAAGTTTCCTTAGGATGATGACAAGTGTAGGTCTCACAATTAGTCTTGTATTGTATGTGTGTGAAAGGTAGTGCAAGAGCACCTAGTAAGTGGAGGATCCCATCACATTTAGCTTAGGGTTTGCACTTTTTTATCTCTTTCCTCTTAAGAACCCTAACCTAGCCACCATTGAAGACAAAGCTTGGTTTAAGGCTTTGACATTCATTTTTGACCTCCTTCCACTCACCTTAGACCATTAAGCTTGGATTACTTTAGTTTCCTCTCACTCTCCTCTATAAAACCCTTGTTTGATTTTCCATTTTTAAGCTTGGTTGCCTTGGATTATAGAGATTCAATTCTCTATTGAGGTAGGGGGTGTTCTAGTTTATTATCTAAGTAAATAAATTACTTTTGTTGTGATATTCAAGTTGTATGCATGACTCTTACTAATTTAAGAAATTATGATTAATAGTAGCTTACATATAATACACTTTAGACTTAGTATATGACATGACCATGACTTGATCTTTGTTATATATTGAATTGGCATGATTTAAATAAGCTTTTAAATCTAGAGACTTACTTAATTTAAATTTATTTAAATTCTACTTAATCGTACCATGCTTGTACTCTATTTTAGACTTGATATATGGCATGGCCATGTCTTAGTTCTTGT
This sequence comes from Cornus kousa, assembly GCA_025631255.1. Taxonomy (NCBI): domain Eukaryota; kingdom Viridiplantae; phylum Streptophyta; class Magnoliopsida; order Cornales; family Cornaceae; genus Cornus; species Cornus kousa. The sequence continues at coordinate 128,737 of JAOTQH010000022.1, forward strand.
TATATATTCATTTGGGATTATTTGAATAACTCTTGAAATCTAAAGAAAATTAATTAATTAGTTAAATTAATTTCAATTTCATTGTTCTAATGATTTAGTCAATTAATTCATTGAGCTTTTGTGTTTGTAACATATATCATAACTTGTTGCTCAACTTGTTAATTTTAAAAACTTGGGATATTATCAAGAACATAACTTGGCTAGGACTTAGTTCTAGTACAGGAGATAGAGAGCTCCCTACATTATAGTGCGTACTAGAGGAAGGTACCCATGGTTTAATAGCCCTAAAGTGATCCCAATAGTATGGTTTTAATTCGGGCATTATCCAAGTATCAACTTTGGTTTGATTTTGCATTTAAATTCTAAATTGATAACCTTGTGAGTTCGCATCTTTTTTTGTTATGTTGGAAGTTTCAATGTCGGTTAAACACTTTGGATTAAATTATATTGAATTGCAAGTTGTATTAAGTTAAGCTTATGCATACTCATTCCCTACGAGTAAACTTGTTTAATCACCCCAAAGTTACCGGGTTGTTTTTCAGGTAAAGAAGCATTATTGGGGGATACACAACACTCTTAGGCTTGTTTGACTACTTGGAGTAGTTTTGTTATATTAGAATATGCACTTGTTAGCATATCATACCTCATTTTGGTTATTATGTCAAAACTTGTATTTATTGTTCAAACCATGTAATGTTCATTTAAGTGCACCTCTTGATACTCTACGGATGTGTGTGTAGCGAGGCCAAGGGCCTATCATGTTTACATAAGTGCTTGTGCTCACTTGGTACCATATTTTGCTTTAAAAGTGTATTTTAACCAACTTTGGAGGTTTGGCATATGAAATTCTTGTAATTGACATATATGAGGCCGCAAGCCATTGTATTATATTCAAATATTCATATCATGCTTGTTGACATGTTCCTATGCTCAATATTCTTTAAAAAGAATTAGTTTTTGACCTATGCATGCGGGTAGAATGAATCATATAGGTCCAATTGCAAATCTCACATGTTTAGTAGAGCTTCCAATAGGATTCGAGGTGTTTCGGTAAAAACACCTGTTTTAGTAGCAAAAATCATTGTTTGGGCTCATTTCCGTAGACCGATGCCTTAGTTCGGTCTGCCGAAGTGACTTTCCCTTAAAAACCAGCTTTCAGAAAAGTTTTTGTCCATTTCAATCGTCCAAAATGCTATTTCGGTCGACCGAAATAGCTTGCACACACTAGGCTTCCAGGTTTTGTTCCAGCATTGATGTTCCAACTTTAAATGGTCATAACTTCTTCATTATTAACCCAAATGGGGTGATTCTTGAGCCTAAACTCAAGGATTTTGAGTTAGCTTTCCAATAATACTAATTCATTCTTAGGTTCAAATCATAGTGAGAGTTACTCATGTTTTAGTGAGATAGTATTAGTTTTTGCTTAAACCGGGAAAAGGCGTTTTGTAAGATTTTTGTCCGAAGTTCTTAGAACCTTTTGGAATATTGTGAAATGTTAGCTTAGGTTTTTTGGATCTTGTTTGACTTCAAATTTCCCTTCTTAATTGTAAATTGACCATTTTGCCCTTAATTAACGAATTTTTGCTCATTTTGACTTTCGTTTGTTTTTTTTTTCGCTTTCTTTAAGTTCCATAACTTCATGGAAGGTCACATTGGTTCCCTAAGGATGATTTATATCTCTAGAGGCCTTGGTTTTACTTCCGCATTTCGAATCCGTTACCGGGTTAACCTTTGGGTCATCACTGACGCACCGGGTTAAAAAACTTGGGTCGTGACATTCACACCCGATATCATAAAATCTCAAGTCCGTAGATACCTTGTCGCAAAATATGTTCATGATATTTTCCTGGTGTGACAGCTGACCTCCAACCTGGGGTGATAAGCTCGAGTGGGTTACAAAGGAAAAATCTTGGCTCGACACCTCTCATTATCAAGGCCAGTACTTTCCTACCTTTTTTTTAATGTCATGTTCTATTTTAATTTCTATTAAAGAATTAATATTCCCTTAGTAAGTTATTTGTATTGTATAAACGATATTGCTTATTGATATTACCATTATTCATATGCACTATTGAAATATTGTGATATATTGATGTAATATTTATTTTATTGAAAGAATTTTTAATTGATATCGATATATTGTTTGATCATTGTCTTGAATCATGAATTAATTGTGTTTTAATATAATCAATGTATTGTTCTTAGTGTTCTTATAAATACATGCAATTTCCCCAGCAGTCCAGATATATTATAGTTGTGGATGGTGTTTAGCTTCCTTTGGAACTAGAGGAAGTGAGATTTCAAACTAAGTGTATCTGAATCTTGGTCGACTAAGCTAGCTTAGTTATTGGGCTACTTAATTTGTATGGGTTGTGTTAGGTCTAGTCCTTCAACCTTCCCTTGGATTTTGAAAAAATAATAAAAAAATAAAAAAAACAAACTTCCCAAGTTTTATTTATATTGGCCATGCCCATGCCCTTCTAGGATCAACACTATGCATTTAAAAATTATATATATACTTGTGTAACCATCTCAGAAAAGCAAAAAACATAACCCCAACAAGGTTATCTTTAAAGAGGAAAAAACTTACTATTTGGGTTAATACCCATTGGTAATAGATAATAGGGTAAATTATGCTCACCTCCTCTCTATTTAGCTAAAAGCTCAAATAGCTCCCATCGATTTTTAAGAATATCATTCGTCTCCCCTAAAATGATGTCTGTCTAAGTCAAAGTTGATTAATGTTGTCAATTGATGATGTCAGCATGCTAAGAACCTAGAAAGTCCATATTGCCCTCTGACTTTGTTAAAAAGGCCTATTTATCCTTAAAAAATATTTTTAAAAATTAAAACACCGATTTACTCATTGCTGTATTATACCCTTCGGCCATGGAGAATAACAAACAATGCCCCCAATTCATCTATGTCATGTTGTAATTTATAGGGAATCCACCAACACCGTTGTAACAAATTGCTCCATTCATAGTATTATCACAATGAACAAGAATAAGCCCTAAATTGATGGTTTGAACCTAAACCCTAAATCTACAGTATACAGCCTTGTAAATTGATAGTATGGATTGCTTCTCATAAAAGAAATCCCCAAAAATGGTGTCAAAATTGTAAACCCAAGTACACAAAATATTAGCCAGCTAGCAATGCCGATTTTTCCCTCCTCAATCACAATGCATGGTAGAATGTGAGATCGAGCTGTGAGATAGAGATGAATAGAAAAAAAGGATAATGGTGAGAGAGATTAGGGTTTGGTAGGCAATGTTGGTCCAATGACCAAACCAAGCCCTCCTTAATTACATCATATTCCACATAATCATTAATGGACTTCTCATCTTCCTCAAACATATATATAACAGTCTTTTTTTTTTTCTTTTTCATTTTTTTCCTGAATGGGATGATTTTTGATTTTATATAAAAACCATAAAGGTACAATTACAAAAGGAGACAACTCCTCCAATATAAGTCAAGCAATGGAGTTAACTCCATTATGAAAAACAAAGTCCAAAAGTCAAGGTTGAAAAATAAAAAACATAAACAAATGAAAGGAAAAAGGAATCATCCTGTTTTGACATAAAAAAACATAACTCTGATGCAAAGTAACATGTAAGACAGCCCAATGTGATACAACAGATCCCAACTAACAAACAAACCCCGGCAAACACAATGATCAAGGCTGATTTAGAGCAATCTCTAACAAAATCATTCAATGTGATGATCCAAATCTACATATTTGTTCAAGCACTCTACAGTCTATCAGCAAAAGCAATAGCATACTGAACAAGACCCCAGCAAAAAGACAAAAAATGAGAAGGAAATCTTCAAGTCTAATTTTAAGATGAGTCAACACCTCCCAAATAATAGACTGTGCAGTAAGATAAGCTTGGACTTGATCTCCATTGTACAGTACTTCATTTTTGATAGCCCATATTTTCCAAATAATAATTAAAAAAACTGAGCTGAACACTTTTGATTTTGAAGAAGTAGAATTGGTTTGCAAGCCAAACCACTCCACTAGTTGCATTAGAGAATTACAACCTAGATTATCTATGTGTAGAAGAGAAAAAATCTCACACCTTACCTTCTGAGCATAGCTACAAGTGCAAAATATTGTTAGAAATTAAACTTGATTATTTTTTTAAAAAAATGTTTTTGAAGGTTATGGATGTTTTTATTTGATGTTTAATTTTATATTTATATGAGTTTTTATTGGAGTTAGTGGAGGGCATGAGAGTTACAATTAGTAATGGTCATGTTAGTGGGTTTAATGGGAGTTTTGCTTACTAAATGATATGGTAGTGGGGTGTTAATTTTTTCATTTACATTTATATTTTGAAGCTTATATAAACCCATGCATTGTACTCATTTTCAATCAAGTGAAATAAAAAGTGTTTTCCTTCATTTTTATTCTCTTCCAAATAGTATAGTGTTGTGTGTGTAAATAGGCCATTATTTCCAACAAAGTGGTATCAGAGCAAGTTTTTGAGAGAGTGAAGAAATGTCAAATAATTTGATTCCATTTCAAATGCCTCGATTCACCAAAGATAACTATGAAAATTGGTGTATCCGTATGAAGGCAATTTTGGGAGCACAAGATGTGTGGGAGGTTGTTTCCAAAGG
>JAOTQH010000022.1:170423-180829 GCA_025631255.1 Cornus kousa
ATTGCCAAACATGTTCTACCATGTTTTTGTTCCAAGTTTCTCAGAGCAAATTGTTCTCGCCAAACATGTTTTGTTCCCATTTCAGAATACCACACTACAAAACACTTGTTCTGTTCTATACTATTCAGAACACTACACTACACTTTCCACACAGGCCCAATGAAGCCCAACACTTGCTCTGATGGGGACCAGATGGATTGAAGTGTTGGGGTCTGATGGGACCCAGATATGAGCATTCTACGGCTGGGATGCTCTCGGCCCAACAGAAGTGTTGTGCTTGGAATGTTTTGTTTTTAGGATAAAGTGATAAACCAACATTCTTCAACTATGAAAACATTTAAGATGATTGGTTAGTCACGCAAATGTAAGCGATTTCTTATACGCAGACCATGTATAGAAATGGAGTAACTAATACTTATACTTAAAAAAAACATAACAGTCATAACCATTTATGGAGATTATTCCTGATGATATTAAACCTAAAGTAAACAATATATTTATCATTTAAATGTAGGAAAAACTACTAAAAAGTCAATGCTTTAACATTGAACGACAAAATAAGTTTTAAATTTTTTTCTTTAGGACTAATAAGCCCTATTTCTGATTTTTTTTTTTTTTCTTTTTTTCATTCAAGTCCTAAATCACTAAATCTTTATTGTATACCCTTGTTAAATTACATATACTCTTGCTAAATTAGATATAAAATTTAGACTCAAACTTTTATATATATACACTAACAAAGTCAAAAATAAATTTTGAATAAAAAGAATATATATATATATATATATATGTTATTAATTTTTTATAGAATAATTAATTTTATTATTCTAAAATCGTGCATTCTACATGAAATTTTTAATTGAATTCATATAAGATTAATTATTAATTAAATTCATAATGTAATTTTTTTTTTTTCCTTGTTCTTGATACGCAATATGTCCACATATATCATAATGCAATATTATTAAGTAACTAAAACTTTTTTTTTCTCTAAATAACTAAAACTTTTTTCATAATTTAAGTAACTAAAATTTAATGGAATATAAAAAATAATAATAACTAAATACAAAATTTTACTTCTATTTAATAAGACTATAAATGAAAGATGTAGTGATTTAGAACTTAAATAAAAAATAAATGAATAAATAAAAATCTCAAAATTAGAACTTTATTGGTTTAAAAAGAAAAGTTTAGGACTTATAGTTGCCTTTCATGAGAAAAATAGAACTTGCTACTATGTGGGAAAGGTAATTGGGCCGATTTGGCCCAAATCGACCACTGTGTGAGACCCAACTGCAGTTGGGGTTGGGCCGAATCAGCCCAGGTTGATTTGTTTCTTAAATAGCAGAAACTTCTACTCCTATTCCGGAAAGGTGTAGGAAGATAACAAGGTAGAAAATTCAACAATTCGGTGTTCAACAAATACCTAAGGCCCAAGTCACGTAAGATACAAGGTGTCAAGGATTTCTCTGCCCTTTATATAGAGATATACTCCTATTATAGATAGACACCAATAGAGAGAGAGCTAAGATTAGTTTTGTATATTCATAACGGTAGTGCTACGTCTGTGTTTTTGAGTTATTCAATAATGGCGGGCCTTTCATACAGTTTCTTCCCCACCGATTTCTACTACCCTCGGCCACCGAAGATCGATAACCAACGGCAACTTGTTCCGATACAGGCCGAAAAACTATACTCGGCAGCGGCCGATGATAATAATACTACTAAGCTCAAAACTGCAGTTACTTGTGATCACGTCCATGACAACAAATTCTCCAAAGCTAATACTGCAGGTTCAGCACCACCACCACCACTGATGAATTTGGTACCCAAGAAAAAGAGAGGTGGGTACCATCGGGAAGCTGATAGGGAAGTGCCGGAACTCACGCCGCTTCATCTTTCTTGCCCAGTCTTACTTCCGGTGCAGTTTTTGAATGCCAATTTCAACATATATTAAGTTGTAAATTGAATATTTCTATTATTATATCTACATATGAGATTTTTGTAATTTGTAAGGACTTCTTTTCTACACAATAAATAATGATTTTGTTCTTTTATAGGTTTTTCCTTGTCACCTGTCTAATATAATAATAACAAAGGCTTAGAAGCATTACCTTGACTTCTTGTCCTAGTACTAAACCGCTTCAAGAAAGGAGGTTGATTAATACAGCACGTTGACTTTAAAAATAAATAAATAAATAAATTTGGTTTTCACATGATTATACAACTTTAATTGAGTGTATGATTTTATGTATTCGAAAAGTTATGACAATTTATTGTCCAAAAGATAAATTGATTGGATGTCTAAAACTGTTTGTTTGTTTTGTTTTTTATTTTATTATTATTTTTTTTTTTGTAATGATGAATTTCAGAATATTTTTGAAATTTTAGATAGTTTTCCACCTAAAAAGGAAAGCAAGACCTCTGATAAAGATCAAAGCTGGGAATGGTACTTCGTGTTTTTTTGTGGCACGACAATTGGAAAATTGGAGGGGCACTCATTCATAGATACAGCTCCGGATCCATAGATTGTCCCAAGGTATGCCCCATCCAATGTACTTGTCAGCTCTTTATTGGATCCATAGATTGTCCCAAGGTATGCCCCATCCTATATATACAGAATCAACGAATCCATTAGAATGAAGCTTCAATCAAAAATATTGCGAAATCGAATGGAGGCCCCCGTTTCCTTGGCTGGTTGGGAGCAATGCATGCTCCAAATCCTGCTTCCTTTCTCCCACCGCCTCGCCCTCCAGATTGAGTTGCCAATTAGGGCTCTATTTGACTCAGGATTACCACCAAGTCATGGCCTAAGTACTCAATTAACACTATTTGCAATGGCCTAATCATAGGAATCCCACTAAGTGGGCTGCGCTATATTTACTACTTAGTTCAGCTAAAGCTGAATCTTTTGTAATCCTTTGGTTCTTTTTTTATATAATTAATTTGCTTAACATTAAAAAAAAATAAAAATAAAATAAAATAATTACAAATAAAAACAGATATGCTTTACACTCTGATATATAATAAATTAATAAGAGGCTAATTCTAATTTAAGGCGTAGAAAGTTAGCAAGTGTCTCTCACAAAAATCACAATGCGCAATAAATAGGATCCAATATTTTAGGTAAAACTCGTGGGCCAAACAATCTTCCCCAAGGTGGCCAAATGAAAGGGAGGAGGACCCTTTGATTATGCACAATTCATTCCCTTCTTACTTCAATCTCAAGAAAAGAGAGTTTAAGGGCCTTGCTATTGGTCATAACTGTTTTGACCATGAAGATCGATTTCAGAGACCATTTATTCTAGTACGTGTTGCTCTTTTGCTAATATGGTGTGGCAGTACGTGGATCTCACAACTTTGCCCCTGGAATATCTCTCACCTTCATCATTGTTCAGAAGTTGTGGACTGGTTTGTGATTCACACCTGAGGTGAAAGGAATAGAAGGGTACTCCATGGATGCGATAATACTTCCCCTCATCACTTTGCCATGTCAGCATGCTTGGAGGTAGGCCTATCAATGGATGAGATCGATCAAATCCATATCCTATTTGTTAAACAAACGGATTATCGGATTCGGATCACTTCTCGGACTGAATGTCACAATTCATATCCTATTTAGCTCGGACTTGGATCGGATCGGATTCGAAATCGAATTAAAATAATATTTACTAATATATATAATTATAACGAGTATGATTTTATTAGTATGTGTACTAAGAGATTTATTAGCATATAGATGGGAATAAAACAATATTTATATATAACATTATTATTATTATTATTATTTTGGATTTTTAAATTACCTCTAATACAATTGTAAGAGGAGTATTGATATATTGATATATATATATATGTAAAATTATTGATAAATAATTATATATATATATAATTATTTCTATATATAATTTCAATCGGATCGGATCGGATCAGCATAATCCATATCCGATTTGTTAAGCTAATGGGTTATCGGATTCGGATCGTAACCGGGTTATCGGAATTTTTGTTCAATCCATATCGGACTAATTGGATCAGATTCGGATTGGATCAGGATCCGCTCCATTGACAGGTCTAGATCGAAGTTAATGGCTTGAAGAAATGCTGTTAAAGCAAAATTATTTCCCCTTCTGCATTAAATATCATCGCAAAATGACCAACCATAAGTAAAATTGCAAAGGCAAAAAAGTAAATCAAACTTGTATCAGTCAAATGATATTTTAATGGCTCAAATTAGTTACTGAAAACAGTTAAATAAATTAGAGTAGTTGTATATTCAGGGCACACATAAAGTGGACGCTCTTCGTTTATATTATCATTTGGTTCTTGGCCCACACTTATCAAAAAAGAATACAAAATGTAAAGTTGTAAATAGGATCAGTTTACTCAATTGTAATGGGGATCTCACGGTTCTTGCATATTGGAGGGATTTCACAAGGATTGCACCTCCTGCGTATTTTTGATGATCTGGATTGATCCTGTTAATTTTAGGATCATAGATTCAGGTTAGGATTTTGACAACCATTACTGGCTGTTCTCCATTGGTAGGCATTGTAGGCCTTTTACATTTTGTTGTTTGGCTTTGTGAAATCATTTTTTTGTATGTTATGGTACTAATTGCAATTAGTATCAGACTTTAGAAATTATTGATTCCCTCTTATGAACTTTGCAAATTTTTGTACCCTATATGCTTTACAATTTGAACTGTTTCTGATCTTCTATAATTTGTGTTCCATTCTTATTCTTTTTTGGAGTAGCAGCTTTAATTTTTCCCATTAAGGCAACTCATAGCATCTTGGACCACACGATTAATTGACTGTTCCATTATGTAGTCAATTGGGTTTTGTTATGGTGTTCACATGTATTCTTCAAACATGCTCTGTACGAACTGCGAGAAAAATGAATTCAGTAAACAATTAACCTTTAAAATTAGATTTTATTTATTTATTTATTTATTTATTTTTTGCTTAGATGGGCCAGAATACATTTAACTTCTTTTATATGGGATGCAAAAGTAGTATCTAAAGAATATTTCTTCTCTCTAATGAATGTCCTCTAAGATTTAGTCTGTCAGATTAACTGGCCCTGGTAGAAGTTCATGTCTTTTATTTTTTCCCCGATAAATTTGATTTCATATTAAGAGTGAATGGATCTCCTAACTTCTCTCCTGTATGCCTAACAATCTAGAACTGGAAGGCAGCGGACATGGGCGCATAAAATGAAGCAATTTTTTATATTTTATTCTAGAGAATCTATTCTTGTACTTTTTGCTGAAGTTTTATGTTTAGTACACTGATTAGAGTTTTCTGATGCAGATCCATATCTTTCCATATTCTGTGTTCTATATTTTTTTTGAGCAATATCTGGATATATGGGAGACAGCTTTGATCAACATTGTTATAGCACTTGGTTGGTATTTAAACTCTTGAAACCATAGTGGTGTATGCTATAAATTTTGAACATTCAGTATGACATAGATAATGGTTCTATTATTTAGTTTAGTCATTTGTCCTGCTTATTGCTACAAATTATGTCCAATCCTTTCATTCTGCTTTTCTTTGTCTGTTTTATTTGATGTTCTGGTGCTACATTCAAGATATGCTGTATGATATGATCAATTTATCCTAATTATGATAGGAAGCCCTGATTGGTGGAGAGAATACTTTACATATTATTTGAGTAAACGAAAATCTGAAGAGTTCCTTTTCTGAAATTTAATTGAGATTGTTTATTTATTTATTTCATTTATCTTAATACAAGTTTTTGAGACTTCAAAATTTTGTTACTAGTCTTCTAGTTGAAGGTAATATTGTTTGCAGGGATATTACTGTCTTGAATTTTTATTCTTCAACCTTTCTAGACCTTTCTAGTGTGTGTAACTTCAATTTAGCAACATTGTTCTCTATTTATGTGGTTAGTGTGCTCAAGTCATCTCATACAACACAAATTGTATTTCTATATTTCTGCATCTATTGTTGTTAAGCAGCTGTTGTTTATTTGATTTAATGATTTAACAGGTGCTGTATTCATTGTTTGCCTGGTTATGACATCCAGGTTTGTCTTCTTTTTTCTAGCCCGCAACTTAGTTTTATCTTTATATCTAGCTTAAAATGGAAATTTTTTGCTCTTACGTGGTGATATTTCTCTCCCTTTTCTTTTTCCTTGCTTTTGAAATGCAGTTTATGGAGTTCAGCAATCATTATACTTGTTTTGGCAATGATTGTTGTGGATCTCATGGTATACTCTCTGCCTTTGAAAAATATGTTATTCACTTCTTGGTATATATTTCTAATATTTTTCTTTTTATGTAGTACTTTCAAGTTTCAATTCATTTCAGTTTATTTATCTGCATATGTTTCAATAACTTTTTACCCTTTAAAAAAAAGCTCAAGAGAAGTGTTACTAATAAAATTTTGCAGGGTGTAATGGCAATTCTGGATATCCAACTGAATGCAGTCTCTGTGGTGAACCTTATAATGTCAGTTGGGATTGCTGTTGAGTTTTGTGTGCATATATCACATGCCTTCTCGGTCAGTATCCAATCCATTTCCATTTATCTGCATATGTTTCTATGGTTTGATAAAAGAATTTTATTTGTTTGCTGCTCTTATGCAGGTTAGCCATGGAGATAGGGGCCAACGGGCAAAGGAGGCTCTGCGTACCATGGGGTCCTCTGTTTTCAGGTTAATTACCATATTTTTTCCTGTTCATGTGCGGACTTCTTTCTAATTCAAACTTCATTTCTGGGCTATGACAAAGCTGTTGTAGCACGGTGGTGAAAGTGCTGGCATGGCATCTTTACAGGGAGGTTGGCAATGGGTTTAATTCTTATCACATCAGTTAGGAAAAAAAACTTCACTACTGGGCCATAAGCATGTTGTGAAAAGTTGATACTAATACTTGATGAGTTGATGTTTACTTTTGATAAGATGAAGTGTCAGATGTGTATTTCTGATAACATCCAAAAAGTAGTCTATAATTGTCAAGATGTGCATAAGAATGCATTGTTGTCCTGAAGAGTCATGGATGCACCATTGCATTGTCTTTGGGATGGTTTGCTTAAATCCCCTGGACAAACAGAACTTAGCGGAGACACCAACATGGTTACCTATTGACAGCGTGTCTCTGGAGTGTTCTTTTGCTTCAAAATTAAATCTATTCCCCCAAAATTATGGTTGCACATATTCAGACATTCATTAGTGTCCTAAAAAATCTCGAGGAACAAAAACTAGCTCCATAACCTAGGTCATTGTCAAATGCTGTGTGTCTATCATCCCCATTGACAGAAATCAAGATGCCATATCAGAAGAACATAATTTTGTAAATAATTTAAACATGATGGGAGAATCTATGTTGGAATTTTGTAGGATTTTGTGTTTTGATATGCATGCAATTGCGCCTTGAATGATCTTATAAATTTTGATACTTTGCCTTGCTATTAATTTCTCCAAGAAATTAGAGAGAAAATCCCAGATTTTTGTTGTTTAATTCTTTTCTCGTACTTTTCTTTTATCTATCTACAATATCACGTCATTACCTATTGGGCTTTGGCAACCATTTGAGGTTTACTCAGGTGCTTAAGCCAAAACAAGGATAGCCCTGATGGCTTCGGAGTTCTTTATGTACCAAAAAATGGGCTCACTGACATTATTTTATCTTATTTATTTTGCAGTGGAATAACTCTTACAAAGCTAGTTGGAGTCATTGTTCTTTTCTTCTCAAAATCAGAAATTTTTGTGGTCTCAATCCTACCCCTTCACCCTCTAATTTTTATGTGTCAGTACGTTTTACCAGTTTTTAACCTGTGCTTCTGCATGTTGCAGGTTTATTACTTCCAAATGTATCTGGCACTGGTTCTTATTGGGTTCTTGCATGGACTCGTGTTTTTACCGGTAAGCTAATTGAAACATCCCTCCCACACAAGGTGGTGGTATTATGACTATTATCAGGACCCTCTTGGATCTTTTATGTGCTTTTTGAATACTCTAACACAAGGATATGGACATAGCAACAGAGAAATATATTCTCACATATAAAATAATACTACATAGGACAAAAATTACTTCATGGTGAATATCAAATCTTGTCAGTTAGGTGTAATAATAATTAAGAATCAATGATGTTGCTTAGACAAAGGGGCCATTACTTGGAGAGCAGTCACTTTGTTAAAATAGTGTCAAAATTTTAGTCTGCATCCCGTTCATCCTTTCGAGCGCCCTCGATTAACAGAGACCACCACGCCTAGACATATCCAGTTCACCCCTTTCAGCGCCCTTGATTAACAAAGATTGCACTTAAACAATGGCATAGTAAGGACGAGACTTATTGAGTGTATGTGATGTGTATGCATGTCCTCCCTCCCTACTTTTATCTTCTTTTAGTGTGGTTGATTTTTTTGGAACTTTATTGTGAACATATAATTTGATTTTTGCTTAGAATTTTGCCTTTTCTCGTGCTAAAAGAAAGATATCTGACACTAAAGGTAACCATGTGATTTTAACTAGTGTCAATGAAGTATTGGGCCTAGTACATTCAAAATTAAGAATTTTACTTTTTGAGATATTGACATGTTCTCGTTCTTGTTCTTGATGTGTTGGACACGTGTCTAAAAGTGTCCAAGTGCCAGCGTCATTCGGCACAAAAAATAAAAATCCATTAGAAATATTAGGTGGTCAACATCATGCAGTGGGGTATACTTCCTCTTTAGTAGTGCCTCTCCAATTATCCACTGGTTTTGTACCGTGCTTTGACTGGCACTTTTCACCATGTGCCCACTTAAACCATTACATGATGGGAAAATATTTCAGGAAAGTTTTTGAAACCCATTAAAATTGAATGAAACATTTTAACATTTTAATAATCTGTTTGTTAACAGTGGTCTTTTTTCGCGGATTGCAGGTGGTATTGAGTATGTTTGGGCCACCATCAAGATGTGTATCGATTGAGAAACAGCAAGAGGTTGAAGATTTTGCTTCATCGCACTTGAGCTAAGGAATGAAATCCGTCTGGAAAAGTGGTATAGGCGTTGAAGGGTGCAGTTTTAATATGGTATTAATTCACAGTGCTGAAAAACGAAGCTGAAAACAGAACATCTGCCCTTTTTAATTTTTACTGTATATTGGTTTGTATTTTGGAGTTAAATACATCTCACAATCATTTACATCAGAGTGTATAAATCAATATGTTTCAGTAATAGAAAATTTCTTTTTATGTTGTACTAAAGAATTCTCTATACCATCGCATTGTTAACTATTGTTACCTATAGTTGAAAGAATGTACTCAGGTTTCTGAAGTTTTCCATCTGTTGAAATCTTGTGAAGCTTCGTAACACTGAAAATTCCTTTGGAAGATTATGCATCAAGGTAAATGTGAAATTTTTTGAGTGTTCTCTTTTTCCCTTCCAACTGGAAGGATTTTAGATTCAGGCAGTGCTGAAATGTGAAATTCAATCAGGATTCTCCAACTTATTTTGCATTTTGTCTTGTGTTAACCTTTGCTATATATATCTATATATATATATATTTAACCTCTTATATCTTGTGGAGTCTGCTTTAGTGTGGGTTTACAATTGGTCTCCAACCATAGGAGTCCGAGTAGAGTCCACTTCTCTAACAAATTTTTTTTTTAACTTTTCCTGAGGTTGTGGTAAAAAAAGGAGATGCCTTTCATATAACAGTAGAAGGCATTGCTTTGTTTCACTTCTACAAAGTGCGAGGATTCTCGACTCCTTGGGGGCAAAATAGACATGTCTCCTCTTACGGTCCGACCCATTATATATTAAGTGCCTCCTAAGCAAATTTTATCAGGATTTCAACTTTGATGCCTCAAATCACAATTATGAATAGATAAAACCAAAATCAAGCAAGCACACTTGAATGGAGAGCTCCAAAAATTCTTAAAATCACCACTCTTTAACTGAATGTACAAGTTCAGTCTCAAGGATACATCACTTGCTAGTGATGTAATTACATGACTCTAGATAAAGTGGTGAATCTTCCTCACAGTAGCTTCGACATTCGCGATTTTTTACATCATTATTCCAGAATCCGTGAAATCAAGATACAACGTTGGCGTTGTTATCATGAACAGATTCCTGCCGTGTAGAACTTCCCACCATTTGACAAGCTGTTACCTCTATAAAAAAACCAAACCAAACTTCAAAGAGAAACTAGCCATTTATTTTTTTTCACTCAAGTGAGAGAAAAAGTGGCAAAATCCAAGTCACGCGGAGTGGAAACAGGAGCCAGAGCACGCGCGGAACATGAGAATGGCATCAATTTAGAATAATTGTGTGACTTAGTCACCCATCACAAGCTACTAAAATCGGCCATGGCATTAGGATGGGTCGTTGCTACCAAACGAACTCCCATAATTCGGATGTGAATCTAGGTGGAGGGAAAGCTTAATTG
>JAOTQH010000022.1:180929-203895 GCA_025631255.1 Cornus kousa
GCCATCACATGATTCAATTCACAAAGAAATCAAGTGTAAAGATCAATTATCATTCAAAAACATATAAGACAATATGATATTGACAAAGATAATCAATTGAAAGAATTTATTCCTAAACATCCAAGGCTATACACTAATTACACAAATTCATCCCCAAAAAAGTGAAGAGAGAGAGAGAGATTAAGTTACATGCTTAGGGTTTATCCAACCCTAAGTTGAAGAATTAGCTACTCATGGTTGATGGATGCAAGATGTCAACAAGCTCCATCCTTTGATTCATCTGTCTTCTTTTCTTCTTCTTCTTAGAACTTTTCTCAAGAACCCTAGCTTTTCTCTTTTTTTTTGTGTTTTCCAGAGAGAACGTGATATCCCGATTATAGAATAAAAACTTAATAATAAAATAATAAAAACTCAACGCCAACTAATGGGTCCTTCTTTCCTTTAAGTACAAACCCTATTCAAGGCCAATAGTTCACAAAATAAGCCCAAACAAGAAAATCCCGTAGCCAAGTAAATAGATAAATCTCGCAATGCTGCCAGGGGATGGGGCATCGATCCCCCAAGGGCATTTTTAGTTCTGGAAATAGTGGGGCTCGATCCCCAGGGGTATTTTTTTACACCTTTCTGCCAACAGTGGGGGATCAATCCCCATCCCCCTAGTGTTAGAAATTTTCTTTAAGCCTTATTTAGCTCCATTTTGGCATGAGCTAATCAGTTTGCTTCTTGATATTTGGGAACATCATCAAAGGCCCAAAAAAGGTAGAATTGATCGCTTTTGAAGGATAAGCACACTATACAAACAATGGCTGCGGCCTCTTTTTGCCATTTTCTAAAAAAATTTCCAATTATCTTTGCGTGACTCCAAAAAGGCTTTAATGAACCGAAATTAGTCCATTTGAACCTTATTGACCTAAAATTGACAAAAACATATATTAAAACTAAAACAAGAAAGTAAGATAGATGCAATGACTAAAATACCCTAGCTTAGGTGCTGAAATGTGCAACATTTAAGTATTTATCACCAATTTCAGCATTGGGGCTCATTTCAGCCAACCGATAGTCCCTGGGTTTTCAAAACTTGGTTTAGGCACATCTCTTGCATGTTATAGTTATTCATTATGCTTCCATTTTAAGTTTTAAACCTTGCATGAGACGTTTTATAGTGGTTATGACCTAATTTGACCTAGTTCATAATTCTTCGAGTGTCATTGGTGTCGAAAGGTACCATTTGACCTTTTTGACTTAGCTTCAACATTCCGGATCTGTTATTGGGTCAAGTTTCACATTACTACAGTTGATGCACTAGATTCTACGAATTTGGGGCATCACAGTTTTGGTATCAGAGCCTCCGGGTTTGAAAACCATGGACGACGGGTTTGGGTTTATTGCATGCTTCTCATTGACATGCTTTGATGTGTTCACATGTTTACGTGCTTATGTAATTAAGTTTTTGAAAGCATTACGTATTGCCTTAGCATGACATGTATGTTCATTTACATTATCATGCTTTTGTTTTATTCCTTCATTGAATGAGTCGCATTCAGTCACGGTGACTTGCGTTGTGCTATACTCATTATTCATGCTTTTAGCATCATAGTTATAACATGTAGAGAGTTTTCACGTCACGCTGGAGGTGGGCACGTTGATGACATCGAGCTTACTAGGGGTTTTCTAGGGAAGGCGAAAGCTCAAGCTCGAGGTGTAGATGCTGATCGCATAAAGAGTGACCTAAGGGATTGCTAAATCTCTTTAGGAATTGAATTGGAAACAACTTGCGAGGATCTGGATTCCTGCACCAACACCGGCACCAGTAGTCAATGAGGTGTTAGAGTACTTCATAAGGCTACAGAGGGTGAAGATTAATCATTTTGCATGGAGTTCGGATCCGTTGGTCTCAGAAGTTTGGCTAGACCTTATGGTTTGTAAGCTAGACATCATGGTAGTGTCTATGAATAGGTTGAGGATATCCTTGACCACTTCTATATTTATGGGCGATGCAAAGATTTAGAGGAGGTCTATCACAAATACGCACAATATAGAGATGATGACATGGGTTAAATTCAGAGGACTCTTTTCGAGTGTTTCTTTCAGAGGCCTATTGGGCGAGAGAAGAGGATATAGTTTGCAGGTCTCTATCTGGGCACCATGAGTGTCATTGAGTATGAGACGCGGTTTACTTCTCTTTCTTTTTACGTCGAGGATATGGTGATGATAGACTAGATCAGAGCTATGAAGTTTCAGGATGGCTTATATCTTGATATTAGGCTACAAGTTTCATTTCTGGACTTAAGGACTTATAGAGAGGTTGTTCAGCAGGTTATGCTAGTAGAGGCAGAGGGCAGAGATCAGTTAAGGATCAGGGGTTTGGGAAGACCATCTTGGGGAGAGGCTTCTTCTTCTGGGAGTTAGTTGAATAGGGCTAGAGGCAAAGACAGTACTCACACAGAGGGGCCACTGTAGCAAGCTCATTCTGTACTTATGATTCCCTTATCTTAGGGATTTGCCTAAAGAGTGGTTTGTCACCATTGCCAGTAACTGGGGTATATCAGGCCTCATTGCCTGCAGCTTCATACTCAAACCAGTCAGTCTTTAGTTTCTATGAGGGGAGGACAGGGAGTTTGCCATTTCTGCAAGCAGCCGGGCCACTTCAAGAAAAAGTGTCCATAGTTGTAGGGCAAGGCACCTAGTGTCACAGGTTCTTAGATAATACTGGTACAATCTAAAGTAATATAGTCAATTTTTAGAGTTCCTTAGACACCACAACCAGTTACTTCAGTTGGCACGTATCCAGCCAGAGGCTCTACAACTAGCATTTCGACGCACCAGTTAGGCCATCAGGGTAGTTTACAGCAGAGTTTAGGGGCTTAGGGTCGAGTCTATGCTCTTCCACAAATGGATGCATTTACAGGGACTTCAGTTGTTCGAGCTATCTTTCTTGTATTCAATTCTTGGGCTAGAGTTTTGATTAACATGGGTGCATCTCATTCTTTCATTTCATCATCATTTGCACATTCATTGGGTTTGGAGGTCACATTTTAGGACAGTCTCCTTTGTGTTGACACACTAGTTAGAGGTCCAATTTCTTTGGATAGAGTTTGTCAAGGTTGTGTTATTGAGATAGCTAGGTGGAATTTAGAGTTCGATTTCTTCCTTCTCGAAATGATAAGCTTTGATGTCATTCTCGGGATAGACTGGTTGTCTTTCTTTCGGGCAATAATTGATTACTTTTGCGGGAAGGTGTCTGTTTGCACTCCCAAGGGAGATTGTTTTCATTTTATGGGAGATTAGAGTGATTCTCACCCTACAGTTGTTTACAACATTGATGATTGGAGTCGCCATAGGTCGTACTTGGCTAGTTTGCTAGTCGACAAAGATAGGAGTTTGGGTCATGTTTTTCAGTAGTTGTTGAGGAGTTTCTTGATGTCTTTCCAAATGAATTGATAGAGTTATCTCCTATTTGGGAAGTGGTGCTTGCCATTGATATCATACCCGGTACAACGCCTATCTTTATGGCACCGTACCTCATGACACCAATAGAGTTGGATGAGTTGAAGAAATAGTTGGATGATTTAAAAGCTAAAGGCTTTATTCATCCTAGTGCTTAACCTTGGGGAACACTGGTTCATTTTGTGAAGAAGAATGATCGGTCAATGAGACTTTGTATCGATTATCGTAAATTAAATCACGCTATGATAAAAAAACAGGTATCTATTGCCTAGGATTGATGACTTGTTTGATTAGTTGAAGGGAGCGACTTATTTTTTGAATATCTACTTGAGGTCAGGGTACTATCAATTGAGGGTTAAGGACGAGGACATATCCAAGACCACTTTTCACACACGATATGGTCATTACGAGTTTCTGGTGATGCCATTTGGTTTATCCAATGCTCCAGCGACTTTTTTAGGCTTAATGAACCATATATTTGATGTATATCTTGACGAGTTCATGGTGGTGTTTGTTGACAACATTCTCATGTACTCATCTTTGAGAGAAGAGCATGAGTATCACTTAAGATTGGTTTTACAGATCCTTGGGGATAACTAATTGTATGCCAAGTATGAGAAATGCGAGTTTTGGCTACCTAAAGTGAAATTCCTTGGTCATGTTGTATTAGGAGGTGGTGTTTCTGTTGTTCAAAGATTGAGGCAGTGATGGATTGGGGACGTCCGAAGAGTGTGTTTGAGATGCAGAGTTTCATGGCCTAGCTGGCTATTACTGGAGATTTGTTAGGGATTTCTCTCATCTATCGGTACCTATGATTGGACTTACTCACAAGGGAGTCAAGTTTGTATGGAATGGGGCTTGTGACTTAGCTTTTTAGGAGTTGAAGGTCAGGTTGACATCGGCTCTAGTTTTAATCATACCTGAAGGTGGTTTAGGTTATATGATCTTTTGTGATGTTTCGCAGGAAGGTTTGGGTTGCGTTCTGATATAGATGGAATGGGTAGTTACTTTTAGGTCTAGACAGTTGAAGACCTACGAGTTGAATTATACGACATATGATTTGGAGTTGGCAGCAGTAATCTTTGCACTGAAGAGATGGAGACATTACTTGTACAGGGAGAAGTTTGAGGTTTTCTCTGATCACAAGAGTCTCAAGTATCTTTTCTCACACAAAAGGACTTAAACTTGAATTAGTGTAGATGGGTGGAGTTTATTGAAGACTACGACTTTGAGTTATAGTACCACTCGGGGAAAGCCAATGTTGTGACCGATACCTTAAGTAAGAAGTCACGGGGGACTTTGGTTATCATTTCTATTCATAGATGGAAGATGTTAGAGGAGCTTGCTGATCTTGGATTACAATTATGTGAGGATGATTCATCAACTATTTTGTTTAGCCTTTGTAATACCCCTAATTTTAAAAGGATAGTCCTGGTATTTTTAATTAATTATTTATGTGCATTTTTGTTTGGTAATTGTTTATTTGTGTTTATTATTTGATTTTAATTGCCTTAGTTGATTTGTTTGAATTATTTGCATTTTGTGACTTATTTGATTAAATTAGTTGTTTTAAAATTGAATTATTTGTTAATTGTTTAATTTGAATAGCTTAAATATGTGAATATGTTAACTAAGGTTTTAAATACGTTTTTTTTTTTTTTTTTCCCAATTAGGGTTTTCTTTGAGCCGTCATATAGGAATCAAATATGTTTATGTCATACAGGAATCAAATATGTTTATGATTTAGGTTCTGTGGGCTGACTAGGATTAGGATTACGGCTCTGTCTCTAATTAAACAAGGATTAGGGTTTAGTATTTTTATGCCTATATATACATAGTTATAATCGGTATTAAGGGTTGGAAAAACCCTACTCACATAACATAGATACAGGGAGATACAGAGTGAGTTTTGAGAGAACAGAGCAAGTTGGTGAGGTTTCTAACTGAGGCTTCAAGGTCAGACTTAGGAGAAGGGAGGAGTAGAAGTAATAGGAGGCTAGACAGTATTGCAGTGGTTGTCGGGAACCTTAGAACAATGGCGACAAGGTTTTGTTTACAAAACTATATAGGCAAGTTTCTTTTCTTCCTCCCTTTGGCCTGTGTTCTGTGCACATAGATAGTCTCTAGGGTTTAATTGAACATTAACTAGAACATATATGTTTAATACATGTTATATCAATGATCTGTAGGTGTTGATATCAATTCTGTAAAACAAAATTTATGTATGTTTTCATATCAGCATTCTGTTCTTAAAGCATGTTAAGGCCATTGCAATTTTAGCCTCTCTAATTGTTTTCAACTGCTATAAATAGGCCATTGGAATGATACTAGGTATTTATAAGACAACTACGTTCAGTATTTAAGAGGAACAGAGGCGTTGGAATAGAACTGTTGTTGCAAAATCGTTTCAGTTTTGTTCCTAACGCGTGTTAGTTCAGTAGCAAATTTAATCTCTGTAATTGGTTTTATTTGTTGTGATCAAACCATTGGGATGCTTTTGTGTATTAATATGACACCTAAGATCAGTTTTAGAAACCAACGGAATGATGGAAATAGGCCGAAAATGAAACAGAAGGTCGGAATCGAAGAAGAAACTAGACTGGAGGCTCTCAAGGAGGAGAGAGCCGCCTTTGGAAAGAGCCTGCTCTTTCATTTTAAGAGCAGGCTCCAACCTTTTGTATATTTTAAAGTTGATTTCTATGGCACTGTTTGATACTTTTGACACTGTTTAAGCATTTGGATGGTTCTAATGGGTTGTACGGACTTCATAGAGGGTTTAAAGGGTTAACTCTAAGTAATATTAAACCTCTTGTTGCATGGTTTAAGTCTCTGTGACAAAGGATGAAGCAGTATAAAA
The DNA here is from genome assembly GCA_025631255.1 of Cornus kousa. Lineage (NCBI taxonomy): Eukaryota > Viridiplantae > Streptophyta > Magnoliopsida > Cornales > Cornaceae > Cornus > Cornus kousa. Next base: position 187,234 of record JAOTQH010000022.1, read on the forward strand.
TTATACAACGGTGCATGCCATTAATAGAAGAAAGGAACTGAATGGCTTGGTTAAATTTTTGAAATTTAATGGGACTTCACGGAGGGATTAAATAGTTAATTTAGGGTTTGATTAAAACCTTGAATTGATTTAAGTTGATTTTTAAATCCATGGGACAAACAGTATAAAAATGGATAAATTTTATACGCTGATAACGGATGGAGGACGGATTAATTGCTTAATTAAATTTTAGCAATTTAAGGAGATTCAATATGTTAATAAAACTTGTTTTAAATGCATGATAAGGTTTTTTATATTAGATTGGAACTATGCATGCCTTGGACGCAATTGTTATAATATTAAATTCTTTGATGCAATTACATGGATTAATACTGGATTTTAATTTCGAGATTGTTAATCTTCTTTCTGCAATTATTTGGATATTTGGTTTGAACTGTAAATTACTTATCTATTCTATATATGTTGTAATTTACATGGATCTGGAGGATTGTATGCATCAGTATGGGACGGTGGCATACTAGGGACGGTTTAGCTCAAAACGCATAAACCTACCCTAACGGATTAAAGGAATGGATTTAAAAAATTGAATCCTAATTGTGTTTGAAGTCAGATCAACTGTGACTAAGTTGAATAGCTTACTGGATTAATGGATTGTAGTGAAGTCGTATCAATTGAATAAGTTGAATGACTAACTCGATTGTATGTTGTATGATAATTCAATAAATAAATAAATGTCATGCCCTGGTTTTGGACGGACTTTATATATATGTTTATGGTACCACGGGATGAGCTTGAGTCTCAGACTCATTAGTTAGGGTGCGTATATGTAGTGGATGCATAGCTGGTTACAATAGGTTGTGGTGTACCCTGTTAGGTTTAGGTACTCATGCCCACCTTTGGGTACGTTTTTGCATGTTGCCTTCTATTCAAGTTGAGACCCCTATTGTAGTCTAGTGAATGTCTCTTAGTGTGGATATATATATATATATATATATGTATGGACTAGATAGATATTGTGAGGTGTCTATAGTGTATCTGCGTATCGGGTCACTATATAGATTGCAGTTAGATTAGAACTTGCTTGTGGGCCTGACCCACTCCTTTATTATTCTTTTCAGGTATTGGATGGCTCCAGTCTCAAGCTTGATCGTGCTAAGCCGAGACTCTCATTCATTCCACCGACAACGTAGGATTTCACTTCACGCTTTAGTCTTGGATTTTTTTTACTTTCAGTTATTCAGTTTCAGTTGGAGTTTTATTTTGGGGTCTACTAGTTGGATTCCCAAGTTGTAAACTTAGAGGTTTTGGAAGGATTGGATTATTAATATTTATCATTGGAGGATTTTATATCTTTTCATTTTTTTAATTCTTAATTTTTCTATTCTATGTTTAATTTAAAATACTTTAATTATTTGGTATCCCTCGGGTTTGGGCCTGGGCCTGATCAACCCACGTCTCGGATCTGAGGGGTATTACAGCCTTATGGCTTAACTAGCTCTTGTTAGCAAGGTTGTTAAGGCACAATGGGAGGATGGCGAGATTGAGTCCATTCACACTTGGATTTCAGGTGGTGAGAATTAAAGGTTGGACCTTGCATTCAAATAGTGGTCTCAGGTATAAGGGGATGATGTTCATTCTTTTGTCTTGTCGTGACGTTGTTCTTTGAGATTTTTACCATTCTTGACTTGCCATTCATCTAGGTTGTATGAAGATGTATCATAATTTGAGACGAAATTTTTGGTGGAAAGGTATGAAGCAAGATGTTTCTCAGTTTGTGACTAAGTGCCTTATTTGTCAGCAGGTGAAGACAGAGCATCAAAGACCGACAAGGTTGTTGCAACCATTATAAGTAGCAGAGTGGAAATAGGAGCACATTACTATGGATTTTGTGATGAGACTTTCGAGGTCCCAGGTAAGAAATGATGTCGTTTGGGTCATAGTCGACAGGTTGACTAAGACGACACACTTTTTGCCTATGGTAGTGACAGATGACGCAGAGACGCTTAGTGGACTGTATGCAAGGCACATTATCAGGCTTCACGAGTTCCAATATCAATTGTTTCAGATAGGGATCCTCGGTTCATGTCTAATTTTTGGCAGGGTTTTCAATAAGCTCTTGACACAGGGCTTCATTTTAACAAAACATTTCATCCTCAAACTAATGGTCAGTTGGAGCGTACCGTTCAGATATTGGAAGAGATGCTACAGGCTTACATCTTGGATTTTGGGGTAGTTGGGAGGACTACTTGCCTTTGGTTGAGTTTGTTTATAACAATAGTTACTAGGCCAATATTAGTATGCCACCTTTCGAGGCATTGTATAGCAAATCTTGTAGATTTCTAGTTTGTTGGACCAAGGTAGGTGATACAGTCGCCTTAGGTCCCGATGTGGTCATTGAGATTACAAAGAAGATCAATTTAATTCGATAGCTGTTGGCTACAGCTCAGAGTAGGTAGAAGAGTTATGCAAACAAGAGAAGGAGATCTTTATCTTTTGAGGTAGGGGACCATGTCTTTCTTAAGATTTCATCACGCAAGGGGCTTATGAGATTTCGATAGAGTGGTAAGTTGTCTCATAGGTTCATTAGACCATTTTGAGATTTTGGATCGCATTGGTGAGGTTGTTTATCGGTTAGCATTAGCACCACATATGGATAGGGTTCACAACGTTTTTCATGTTTCTATTTTAAGGAAGTACGAGCCGGATCCATCACATGTTTTGAAGTGGATAGATGTTTTTGTTGATGAAGATATGACCTACGAGGAAGGTCCAGTCCAGATTCTTGACTCTAGAGAATAGGTGTTGCGCACTAAAACTATTCCATTGGTCAAGGTTTTGTGGAGACATCATAGAGTCGAGGAGGCTACTTGGGAGCTCAAGTAGGAGGTTCGCTCTAGGTACCTAGGTTTGTTCGCGATTTCAGGTACGACTTGATTTCGGGGACGAAATCCTTTTAAGGAGGGGAAGTTGTGATGATTGTGTCGTCTTTTCTTTTTTCGATATATTTCTTTTTCTTTTATTCATTTATTTATTATTTCTTTTCTTGTTACCTTAGGGTTTTGTAGGACCTGAGGTATGGTTTGGTGTTCGAAGTTGGTTTCTAACATTTTACTTTAATTTATTTTATTGTTAATGCATAGTTTAATTCTGTAACAAAGCATGCTAGCTTGTTTCATTTCTTGGCGGTATAATTGCACTGTTTCTTTGGGAGATATTTTATTTTTAGGATTCTTTGTGTGATTATCTTTTTGAGATATTTTTAGTTTAGGGACCTTTTGCAATTATTTTTGAAAGATATTTTATTTAATGACTTTTTTGTAATTTTTTGAAAGTATGACAAGTGTCATTCTTTAATGGGACCATGTGTTCACCTTTGGTTGGTGACATGTGGAGGGCTTGGATGGTGCCAAGTGTAGGGTGGATTTTAAATTTTGTGAGGATGCCTTTGGTTGTGACAAGTGGAGGGTTGTGATGGGAGTGCATGTGTGAGAGGTAGTGCTAGCTTAGTTAAGTGATATGTGTATCACTATTATGAGTGGAAAACCTAGAGATTTTCTTCATCTTCTTCTTCCTCTCACAAAGCCACCATTGTAGCTCACCTTATACCTTGATTTAACCCACCTTTCACACATCTTTTGGCTTCACTCTTGGAAGACGAGCTTTCTTGCTCCTTGGCCTTCAATACCCTTCTCTTGGATTTCATCTTTGCACACTTTTCCTTTGGATTCTAGAGAGTCTTTCTCTAGTGAGGTAAGGGGTGTAGTATGTTTATAACCTTAGTGTTTTCTTTGTATTTTGAAGCTTAATATATATTGTATGCATATTGTATGAGTTTTAGGAATATATGTATATGTGGTTGTGTATTTTTGACTTAGGTTTTCTTATTACTTAAAGCATGCATATGATTGTTCTTTTGTGATTTAGTTATTTAATTTGGTAGAAAATGATGATATTACTAATTTCATAGAAATGTGGTTATTATACCCTTGTATTCTTCTAACCATTAAATTGCTAGAGACTTGTATAATATCATGAGGTCATGTATTTAATTGTTTAAGTTTTACATTACTAGTATGACTTACTCTTGTATGTTGATACCATAATGCTAGTATAAGTGTACACACATTAAGGACTTGATATTATAATGCTATATTAGGCTTGAGGACATAGGACATGGAATGTGTTTTTTCCAATCTTATTTGTGTATGGAAGGTGAACTACGTGCATTGTATACATATGTTATGTTGTGCACATTATTGTTGATTTTGGAAAATACTTGGGGCATTTGTTTCATTGGCATAGCTAGAGTTCTACTCTAGTGCAGGAGGTATGATTTCTCTCCAATTATAGTGGCCACTTAGGTAGTTCCTTGCAGGTTAATAGCCCAAAAATAACTAATTGTCTTGGTTGTGATGTTCATAACCAGATGTTTATGTCCAAGATATTCCTATTATGTGATTTTGCATTTTGATTCCAAGTTGACAATTTTGTATACAACAACATTATGAGAATGAATTTTAGAAAAATATTTCTTTTTCCTGTGAAAACATGAATGATATTTATGTCCATTCTTACAATAAAAAGTGCAATGCAACAGTTTATGCACATAAGATATACCAGGATGTAATGCATTAGGCAAACATGGTTCAGGCATAAGATAATTAGCAGGTCTAATAACAAATGTTTGAACTTCACTATTAGATGAGCCTTTATCAACTCCTAACCCAATTTTATCATTCATATCTTTAGCCATATTATTCAATTTATTCGAACGGTCTTGTTCCATTGTGAACACTTTCAAATTTTCTTGTATAGTTTTCAATTCACTTTCAAGATAATCAATTTTTAGAGTAAAATATTCCTTCAAAGAGTTAGCAGTACTTACCTTATCTTCAAAAATGATGATCTTATTTTCAAGCTCAGTAATGATAGAATTGTTTTCAAAAGATTTTCTTTTTCCTTCATAAATCTTATTTTTAAGATCTTCATTCTCTCCTTTTGCTTGGATAAGCTCATTTGCCAACTTATTGATAGCCTGTTTGACTGCAATGGTTTCTCCGACCATCTTCTTCAATCTTTTGTCATTCTTTTCATCTTCTTGCACTTGTTCATCATGAACTTCATTGTCTTTATTAGCTGAAATATCAGAGTTAGATAAAGTAACAATATAGGAACCTTCTTCAAGAAAAACGATATAAGAAAAATCATTAGAATCATCATAAGGAGAATCATTATCACTAGAAGTAGAATTTTCAAAAATAGAAGCTTTCATTACTTTTCCTTTATTTCATTTTGATCTTTTTTAGGACTAAGACAAATATTGAATGCGTGACCTTTGCCACCAATTCCAGCAAATGAATTCAGTTTCTTTTGATTCTTCTACGTTCTTTTCATTAAACCTAAATGTCGACAACTTGTCAAAATTTTGAGGATTGGCTATGTTGCCATTCCTTTTCCTCTGTTGTCTTTTCAATATCTTATTGAATTGCCTTGATAGAAAAGCAAAATCATCATCAAAGTTATTATAGGCAGAATTCTCAACCTATGTTTATTTTAAAGCAAGATTCTTCTCCTTCTGATTTAAATCAAAATTCTGCATCTCAAAAGTTTTCAATGAACCTACAACTTCATTAACTTTAGAGATAGACAAATCCCAATGTTCAGTGATAGTTTCTACTCTTATTTGAAATCGTTTTGGTAAAGACCATAAGATTTTTTCACAAATTTTAGTATCACTAACTCTTTTGCCCAAGTGTCGCAGTTCAGAAATTATTTCAAGAAGATTAAAATAAAAATTAGAAAAAGGATTCATCTTCTTTCATCACGATGTTCCCAAAGTTATGAGAAAGCATCTGAATTTTGGATAACTTTAGTTTTGAAGTCCTTTCATGAGTAACCTGCAAAATATCCCAAGCGTCTTTAGCAGTTTTACAATCAGAAATTCTAGCATATTTAGATGGAACAACAGAATTAATAATTGCATATAAAGCTTTTCCATTCACATCACTACGCTCAGTTTCAATAGCAGTAAAAGCAAAGGCATCTTTTAAAATTGTGACATATTTACCATCCACAGTTTTATCTTTTGTATGTGGTGTATAGCCAGATTCAACAATAATCCAAGTTTTACCTCCTGAAATTTGCAAATAAGCTCTCATCTTTTATTTCCAAAAATTATAATTATCTTTTCCAAATAAAGGACCACGTTGATTATAACCACATTCTTTCAACGCATAAGATATGATGAAAACAAAATTTTGAAATCAATTAAAACTTTCCACAAAGGTTAACTTAATGTGTAGAGATTTGCTTTGATACCAATTTGTGAGTCGTACACAGCTGAATATTTAGAAAGTTTTGTATTTTTAGAAACAGATCTGTGTCTTTCTAATCTTTACTTATTTTAGCAATTAAATAATTAATCATATGCAAGATAAAATAAAAACAAAGTAAGAGTTAGAGATGACACCAGGATTTTTAGCGAAGAAACCCCAGTTGATAAAATACGTCAAATGTTTGTGCGGGAAAAACCTCATGGACTGTGCAGTCCAAAGTAAGCCGATCCACTATGTATGAAACAAAGTACACTAAACTTTGACTATGGCTCATGCCCTATCGTTCTACCAAATACCATTAGCTGATAATCATCTGGCTTTGTGAAGTCCTGTCCAACAATAACTTGACCTCAGGCTTATGCTTGATCTTTGTAGCAGGGTAGCGGGTAGATCAAACAACACTCTACGAATGCTTTAACCCTTTCAAAGTGTGATCGCTTTTACTTCTATTCTTCAATAGCTAAATTCGATGTAGAAGTAGATCTGCTTTTATCAAATCGTTGTAGATGTAAGACTTTGATTATGATCAGGATTTGAACAAAACTCTTAAACTCACTATATGTTTATGTATGTGTTCTAGAAAGACTGACAGAGAAATTTCTTGGATTTTCTGCAAAAATAATCTTCCTAAAGCTTTTATAAATAATGAATTGATAGTGCAAAAGTTGATGCTAAACCTAGATGACTACCAAGGTTTATACAGAATATTTAAAGACCAAAACCTTTAGAAAATATAAGAAATTTTATGCATAAGACTTGGTACAATTCTAAACCAAATAGGAAGGAAAATCAGACCAAGAAACTCAAATTACCTAAACCTATTTAGGGTCTTGAACCGATTCAAAGAAGGCTGAACTGGTTCAAAATGGTTAGTGGTTTTTCGAAGGCAATTTTGAATGCCTTGAACCAATTCCAAAGATCTTGAACTGGTTTAAGATGACCAGTTTTGAATCCTGAAGACTGAAGTTTGAAAAACACTGTTTTGGTTAGTTCTGAAAATATACCAAGTGTCCTAACCTTCTTAAATCTCTTCCTAATGTGTTCTTATTTCCTTTCTGAATGATCTTAGTCATTATATCTTTGAACAACCTTCCAATTTCACAGTCGCTGTCGATCTTGATATGATAACTTGTAACTACAACTCGATAGGACTTGTTTTGTTACCAAAAATTGCCAATTACAAAATTTATATCTCACAACTTGTACAAGTTGAAACACTAGCTTTCATAGCCTCTATACACACACTAGTTCAACACAGTGTTCACAAGCACTCCCCCTGTCCTAAGCACCCTTGCTTGGACCCTGCAAGCTTTCACAACTCACCAAATACATATAAAAGTATGAATATCAATAATATTAAAGCATACACAAAATATTAGAGTGGTTGTGCAGCTCAAAACAACAATCTGTAGCCTTTAGAACCCTTTCTGCATAAACTAGGGTTTGAGGGGTAAATCTAGAAATTTGTGTCCCAAAATTATGAGATCACTCCCACATCCTTAAATCACCATTACAGATATGCTCAAATGATAAACATGATAAGTATAGCATATGAATCACAATTCAAACTTAATAAGGCATTGATAGCAGATACACAATGAAGAGCTAGGGTTTTGGTAGGTCAAAACCACAAGTGACCAAAGTTTTGTCCAAAAACAAACTTCAACAACCTTGATCCATCAATACAAACTTGCTAGCATGTAGATTAGTGAGATATAAACAATCTATATATGAATCATAATACTAAACCGGAAAACAACTTGAATCACATGTCTGAGATACAAAAATCATTTGCAGCATAGTAAACCTCAAGAATAAGTCCTCTACAAATGTAGTAAATAGCTAAATTATACTCGTGTCAACCTTGACTTTGCACCACAACAACCTCAGGCTCAAAGTGAACCTTCATACCAGCCTTTGCACCAGTAAAACTTGACAACAAATGAACTCTATGATGAACACAGTAACAAGGATCAATTAAATGACATTTTTATAAAGATTTTATATTCAGATCATTATCAATAACCTTAGAAATGTTGGTTCATATGAAGCTCTTGAGTATAGTTCAATGCAGGTCACTATTAGGGTTTTTCAAGAGGCTTAATTCAGCTGAAAATGCTATAACAGTATATATATACTTAAGCATACAATTCAAGTCCTACTACAAGAAGGATATACATATAGAACCTATAGCCAGTCATTGGCCAAAGAATGTTCTGACATTCTTCACGTGAATAGACCAATATACCTTTGCTAACTCAGCTGTTTTGTCCTCTAGTATACCAAAAATTACAACTCACAATATCAAGGCTGTAACAATATTTTTATCCAAGACTTGGTGATTTGGAAATGCAATGAGGTATAGACATTCTCACTCTAGGACCACATCAATGTGTCACACACCTAAGCTTCAAGTAGAAAGACCAAAATACCCTTGTAACAACCACTTATCTTTCTCAGCCCAAACCTGTTGCTGAGACTATATAATTCACAATGCAGGCTAAATCACAGTTATTTAATGCAATGCAGCTATTTGAATATATGTATAAACATATAATACAACTGTGAAATGACCATAGTGCCCCTGAAAATCCTTGTAGCTAATTTTCATATGCTGAACCTCAGTTAACAAAGAAAATAGCTTGAACAGGCTGAATAACTGCAATGTACTATCTTAAACCATTGTGAAATTGTGTCACAAGATGGTAAAAGACTATACTGCCCCCATGTGATGATATAAGCCATTGTGCATAACAATGGTGAATATATAAGCCCTTGACAGCTTTGTTATACTAGGTTTTCACATTAAACAGGCAAACACCAATTGGTACTAACTAGGACCAACAAGAAGTGTCAAGATCGATGGGCTCCTTAGGACCTTAAATGATCAGAGAAGGATTCTTGGAGATATCCTCAAGAAAATAAGAGGAAAGGAGGACCAATGTAGAGGGGATATTATTAATTGCAAGTACTTTGATTGGATGCCTGCAAATTTAGAAGGAAACAGATCAATTCCATGACCCAAAAAATTATAAATAAAACATAAATGTTTGACCATGCAAACAAAGCAAGAAGACTTGCCCAGGTCATCGAATGTAGGGATAGAGGGGGTATGAAAGCTCACCCAAATAGGGAAATCTTGAGCAGAGGGAGAGCGCTAGGCTTCTCCAGCCTTAAAAATTCTTTCCTTGCATTCCTTATCGAAGGTATTAAGATTAGAGAAGAGGGTCCTACCCGTCCTGGAGTGAAAATGATACATACCGTCTTTGCCCTTTATTCTATTTATTGAATAGGAGAAGAGGAGATCAACAAAATTCAATGTCAACCTTCAAACTCGATTGAAAACCACAACGTAGAAAAAGATGTGGAAGAAATTAGAGTTAACTTGAAGAGGGGCTAAATTTAGAATAGAAAATACTTGAATATAGGAAGGATTTAGGGGAAATTTAAAAGAAGACAATTGACCAATGGAGAAAAGCATCTCGTCCTCTCCCAAACCCTCACCAATACTGAAATTTAAATCATGAGGATACTCCTATAGGGTAACATCACGCAAAACCCTATTCTTTTTGCTTAATTGAAGGGCAGAAAGAGATTTTCTCTCCAAAATATATACGGGAAGGACTATCGGGCCCTCAACAGACCTTGGAGTGTTCACGCTAACCTCAGCGTCTCCGATTCAGAATCGGACATCCTAACACTAGGAGTATGCTCACTGCTCTCTTGACTCATGACGAAAGAATGGAAAAAGATAGAGAATGAACAGAGTAAAAGTAAAGAAGAAAATGACTGACTTTAACAATGGGCAGGAGACCGAAACGATCATAGACGAAATTTTCAAAGGGAAATATTTTCATAAGCATAGTTTATCATGATGGCAGAGGTTCGATATACAAAGGCACAATGCGTACAACGAAGAGGCAGCAGCATGACACCTTAAGCAACGAAACCCCAAAATGATAATGATGAGCATTACATAGAAAACCTCTCCACTTTCAAAAATCAGTTACAAATCCTTACACGAACTTGGTTCATAAACGAAATTAGGAGCAAAGTGAGGAGAAAACATTTTCCACTACTAATAAAACTCCTTGTGTATCCAATAAAGTGAAAAAGGCCAGTCCAAAGAACCAGGCCTGAACGAAAGAAGCCCAAACCGGATAGCCCAGACCAGCAGCTGAAAACAAGATTCCAAACATCACCGGAGCCCATGATCACTGAGTCCATGGAAGCCCAAAACAAAGTCCCGATGACCACAACTGGAAGTAACGCTAAGGCAAGAAATCAGGAACAACTGTGCACATTAAATGGAAATATTAGTAACGGCCCCATGGAAATCATCTCCTTGTATGTAAATATGAGGGCAAGACCCAAATAAAAGGGGACTCAGTTCTATTTACCCTTATTATTCCTTGATCTAATTGTTTATACCCCTTCATTCATACGTAGAATGTTCTTCTTAATATATTTCTTCTTTTTTCCTTCTGATTATTTTTGAGTATCTAGCAAATTTGAAACTTTTAGACTGAACTTCAGTATTAGGTCAGAGATTTTGTGCACCTTTTAGGTATTTCCATTTTAAATGGTTCTTCTATGGCATATTGTAACCTTATAACAAAGCGGGGATCAGCGAGGCTAGAGTGAAGATTTGCATTTCCTCTTCGCAAGGTGGTATTACCAGATGAAGCAGACGGCATGGTATCTCTTGTCTTGCGTGCTCCTCGTATGCCTCAAGCTCTTGCTCAATAAAGAAAGCCATTTTACACAATCAGTTGGTTAAATTTTAAGACGTTCAAATCAGAAAGAGGTAATTGACCGTCACATGGACCAAACCAAAAATCTGGCCAAGGCTATGATGAAGAACGCCAACAATCCCACACTAGCATGGCAACTCTTCAAACGAGTGATCGTCTCCTCTTCCGCTTCGTCCGACCAACAACTCCTTCAATCAGTTCCTCTCATTACCCGCATCCTTGTTCGCGCCAAAATGTTCCCGGAGATCGATAACCTCCACCAACACCTCCTCTCACAACCACTCCTTGAAACTTCCCACAATTCTCTTGTGGACATTGTTCGAATCTTGGCAAAGTATGGTCATATGGATAAGGCCATCTATCAATTTCAAACCCTCCGAACCCAATTTCCCTCTAAAGCCCCCTCTGTATCAGTATACAATTTGCTTATTGAGTCCTCTCTTCGAGAAAACTGCGTGGATTCTGTGTCCTGGTTGTATAAAGACATGATCGTTGCTGGGGTTTCCCCCGAAACTTATACTTTCAATCTTCTGATTGGTGGGCTTTGTGATTCTGGTCATTTGGAAGATGCCCAGAAATTGTTTGATAAAATGTGTGATAAAGGTTGTCAGCCTAATGAGTTCAGTTTTGGGATTTTGGTTCGTGCGTATTGCAGAGCTGGGCTCACTACCCAAGGTTTAGAGCTTCTGAATGTGATGAAGAGCATGGGGGTTGTCCCTAATACGGTGATATACAATACTTTGATTTCGAGTTTCTGTATGGAAGGTAAGACTGATGAAGCTGAGAAATTGCTGGGGAGGATGAGAGGGGATGGCCTATTTCCAGATGTTGTTACTTTTAATTCTAGGATTTCGGCGCTTTGCAATGCAGGAAAAATTCTTGAAGCTTCTAGAATTTTCAGAGATATGCAGATAGATAAGGAGCTGGGATTGCCTCAGCACAATATTATAACACTAAATCTAATGTTGGAGGGTTTTAGCAAGGAAGGGATGTTGGAGGAAGCTAAGACCCTGGTCGAGTCTATGAAAATAAATGGAGTTTTCACAAAAGTGGAGAGTTATAATATATGGCTGTCGGGTCTGGTGAGGAATGGGAAGCTGCTGGAGGCTCAATCAGTTGTTAAAGAGATGGTAGATAATTGCATAGAACCAAATATTTATTCGTATAACATTGTTATGGATGGGCTGAGCAAGAGTGGGATGCTCTCTGATGCAAGGATGGTCATGGGATTAATGACAAGTAGCGGAATATCCCCCGATACGGTAACTTATACCATTCTACTTCATGGGTACTGCAGAAAGGGGAAGGTTGTTGAAGCCAATAATGTTCTACATGAAATGATGGAAAATGGTTGTTGCCCAAACACTTATACGTGCAACATCTTGCTGCACAGCCTGTGGGAAGAGGGGAAAATATCAGAAGCAGAGAAGCTGCTAGAAAAGATGAATGAGAGAGGTTACGACTTTGATACAGTGACCTGTAATATTGTGGTTGATGGTCTCTGTAAAAGTGGAAAGGTGGACAAAGCAGTTGAAATTGTGGGTGAAATGTGGACTCATGGTAGTGCTGCTCTTGGCAACCTAGGCAATTCGTATATTGGCCTAGTAGCTGATGGCAATAATGGAAAGAAATGTTTGCCTGACTTGGTCACGTATTCAACCATAATTAACGGGTTATGCAGAGCTGGGAGGCTTGATGAAGCTAAACGGAAGTTCATTGAGATGATGGGGAAGAACTTATACCCTGATTCAACTATTTATGATACTTTTATACATAGTTACTGTAAAAATGGAAAGTTATCATCAGCATTTCGGGTTCTTAAAGACATGGAGAAAAAGGGTTGTAACAAGAGCATACAAACATATAACTCTTTGATTCTTGGGTTAGGTAATAAAAATCAAATATTTGAAATGTATGGACTGATGGATGAGATGAGAGAAAGAGGAATTTCTCCTAGTATTTTTACTTTTAATACTATGATTAGCTGTCTATGTGAAGGAGGGAGAACCAAAGATGCCACTTCTCTTCTAGATGAAATGATGCAAAAAGGCATAACCCCTAATATTTCTTCATTTGGGATATTAATGAAAGCCTTTTGCAAGACAGGTGAGTTTGGAGCAGCACAAGAGGTATTTGATATTGCTGTGAGTATTTGTGGTCACAAGGAAGCACTTTATAGCTTAATGTTCAACGAGTTACTTGCTGGAGGGGAAGTATCAGAAGCTAAAGAACTATTCGAAGCTGCATTAGATAGATGTTTCCATATAGGTAAGTTCCTATACAATAGTCTCATTGAGAAACTCTGTAAGGATGAGAATCTAGAAGGTGCTAGTGATGTCCTCAACAAGATGATCCATAAAGGTTATGGATTTGATCCTGCATTGTTCATGCCAGTGATTGATGGCCTAGGTAAAAGGGGAAATAAGCATGAGGCTGATGAACTCTCAGAAAGGATGCTGGAAATGGCTTCAGAGGGCAAGGTAGCTACCAAGGCTTGTCGACATAAGAGGGAGCTAAATCACCGGAGAGCAAATAAATATGATGGAAGTGACTGGAAGAACATTGTGCACAGGTATGATTGTTCAAGAGTTATTTTTTAACCTTTTTTTTTTTTTTTTTTTTTTCCTTTATTTTCTTTCCCTGCATCATTCTCATTGCCTTTTATGTAGCCTCAGATCAAATTTAGTGCGATGGATTTTAGTGTCATTTTTTACTAGTTGAATATTATAGAGTGGTATTCTGATTGGGTTTTCCATGATTTTCTGTTTTCTGTAAAGTTAGAGCATTACACTAAGCAGGAATAATGATATAATAACTGCTAAATGGTGATGTAGCAAATGAGGATATGTTGCCATTGCTGGGTAATACCCCCCTAAATTAAAGTTGATTATCCAATCTGAAAATTATATGTTCTCCAAAGGTTAACTACCTGTTTTCCTTGCCATCCAAAAAAAAAAAAAAAAAAAAAAAAAAAAAAATGCAATATAATTTATATAACCAATGAGCCTGTTATTTGTTAGATGCGGGTTAGCCTTTGTCCAAACAAATGGAATCAGTATACCACTATACCTGTTTTCACTTACCAACCAAAAAAAAAAAAAAATATGCAATATAATTTATATAACCAATGAACCTGTTATTTGTTAGACATGGGGTTAGTATCATCATCATCCTTGCCTTTGTCCAAACAAATGGAGTCAGTATATATTTTTGATATATTTGTTGATGGTTCTTATGTTTTCTATTTTTTTTTTTTAATTATTAATTTTTTTTTCTGGACCTTCCCGAGATCAAATTTATTAATTATTTTTTTACAGAGATGATGGCAGTGGTATAGCAATTAAAGCTCTTAAGCGGGTACAAAAAGGCTGGGGTCAAGGAAGTATATTGAATGTGCAACCGCAGAAAACTGATTTTCTTGATTACTGGGATGGTACTGGCTAATCTCTTAATTCCTTGAGGCCGATTTTCAAGTTTTGCTATATGTTGGAGGGATAGCCGACTGCTTGAGTTAAAATCTACTCATCTGAACTGAATAGAGCCGTGTCCCAACTACTTGGGGTCAGGTACGTGGATCCTGTTTCACTATTCTGTTCTCTGATACAATCTGTGGCCATGATTTCCATTAGGGACTATCTATGTTTTCTTATGATCTCAATTCGTGTTAATTTTAGCCTTCCCCTTCCCCTAGAATTATCCTTCATGTGAATCAAGGTACTCTTCCTCAGTGGGGCAGTTATTGATGGTCAAGTTGATGCTCCTTAAAAAATGAACTATTGTTTTGTGCTTAGGAATTGTAATGGTTCAGATATCAACCTTTTCCTTTATTCTTTTTCCTCTCTCTCACATGGAGAGCTAGTCAAAACTGTAATAGAAGAAGAAGTGCAGAGCCCGTTACTTGCTGTGTGGAGTCTAGGCACAACTTTTTCCAGTCTTAGTAAGGCTGTAATATTAGCACACTGCCTTGATTGAGGTTTGATATTCTCAATCATACAGTCAAGGGTCCCATATGTCATTGTAATAAAGGATGTAAAGAAAATTAGTTAGATGGATATGAGAACTTATTTTTATAATTGGAAACCATCACTTTAACATGCTTCTTTCTATCAGCATTATAAAGTTTTTCTTCTCTCTCTGATCTGTAATTTCCCTTTATCCACTTGTGTACTGCAAGCATTTTTTGTTAAATGAATTGCTTTAAATAAGTCAGAATAATCTATGGCAATTCTTGGTGTTATATCTAGGGATCACAAATCTATATTTTGTATAAACACGTTTAGCTTATCTAATTGTAGATCCAGTTGGCTGCCAGAGCATAAACTCATTTAACTAAGCAAAAGTCTAGTGATCATTGGAAATGTAGGAGCATATTTTTTTTAAATGTCTTTTTATAAAAATGTTGCCTAATTGAACACTGTAGGATATAAACCTAAATCATTTTTTCTCTTCATATAGGGTATTAACCAAATTTCTAGATTCTGAATATTAAACCAAATTCATTTTCTGCCACAAACTTTGTTATGTCAATAGGCATTGCCGTTGTGTATATATGATATGCTTTCTGTATTAGCACTGACTCTCACTAGCTAAATCACTCAAATATATGTATTTTTTTTTTTTGTTGTTTTTTTTTTTTCTTCTTTTCCTTTTTTGACTCATTATGGAGTGGGATTTAATGTAACATGTGGTGGTAGCTTAAATGACTTTGGATATGAATTATGTTAAGGGTATTTGGAGGGTGACTCACAATCAGATTAGAGAGAGAGAGAGAGAGAGAAAGCACTCGGTGCCTTGTGAATGGGTGAAAGCAAAGGCAAATAACAAAGGACCGGCAAAGGACTGACAGGCAGCAGGTATGTCTTTTGTGTCATCACCCCTCTTTTTATTGAATGCATGACGAGTGTCAAATTGTAACAGCTCAAATCATGGTTATATTCGCACGTGTCCATGGATATTTGATTGCGGCATAGTACAATATCTTCCACTTGTGTGTCATGGTGTTATTGTTGCAATATCCATTGTTCAAAAACAAGAGAGAGAGAGAGAGAGAGAGAGAGAGAGAGCAAAACATATACACTGTATTTCTCAAAAATCACTTAACCTAATAAGCACGTGTAGGCTTATATATAAGGGTACAAGTCTTGCATAATAACACAAGGGTCCTATCAACTAAATATAATTACACAATGACCCAACATATATATATAAAACTTCTAACACTCCCCCTCAAGCTGGAGAATATATGTCAAATAATCCCAGCTTGGAACAGATAGTTCTTAACCGATTATAACCCAATGCTTTGGTAAACATATCAGCTAATTGATCTTCAACTTCACAAATGGAGTAGAGATGCTTCCACATATTATTTTTTCTCGAATAAAGTGACAATCAACTTCAATATGTTTGGTCCTCTAATGAAACACAGGATTTGATGCAATGTGAACTGTTGCTTGATTATCACAAAACAATTGAGTAGGAGCTTCAACTGTCAACCCTAGTTCTTTTAGAAAATGTTGTATCCATGTCAACTCACTAGTGGTATGGGCCATTGCCCTATACTCAGCTTCAGCACT
>JAOTQH010000022.1:244840-276432 GCA_025631255.1 Cornus kousa
CTGTTATTCCTCTCACGCCACAAACACCACCAGACACAATGTGGAACAATCTTCCAATAATCCTGAGCTTGATCTTTAACAGGACATCTTTGCCAAGCGTTAATCAATTGAGAGGAATGTTTCGGCATAACCCAATAAACGCCAAACATGCTAAAAATAAAACTCCAACAATCAAATGCCACATGACAATGCAAAAGGATATGATCCACGGATTCACTATCAGCTTTACATAGACAACACCAATTAACAATGATATTGCCTCTTTTTCTCAAATTATCCAATGTCAAAATCTTCCCCAATGTGGCGGTCGAAACGAAAAATGCAATTCGAAGAGGAGCTTTAGAGTGCCAAACAGACTTCCAAGGGAACTCAGAACCAGTGAAATTGGATAAACATAAGAACATAGATAAAAATAAATTTACTGAATTAAAAATAAATAAATAAATAAAATTTGTTCCTTCAATTTAGGTGCAAAGAATATTCAAAATTGTGTAGATTTTATCCAATTCTAAAAGAGTACGTAGCTGACCATATTCACCCAACCATTAATTGTCCAATAATAAAATCTATATGGTTATAAAATTAAATAAAATATCTTTTTTCTTCCATAAGGTTAGAAAATTAAATAAAATATCTTTTTTCTTCCATAAATATTGACCTACAACACAAAAAATTATTAAATAATTCCGAAACCACACCTAATACATGGTGCCAAAACAAACCAACAAATTATCAACTCCTCTCACAACATTCAGATAACAACAAATCCGTGCAAGCATCAAAAGAGTAGCCTCCTCAGACCACGCGTTCAGGATCAGGATACGAATGAATAGAGGTGTTCAATTTCCCATTTTTGTAATGTTTTCATTTATAATGTACAGAGCATCCAAACTTCTCAAATATCATTAAGTAAAACTAAGAAAAGAAACCCCATAGAACATGTATGAGGTGGCGGAGCCCGGCAAATCATAGAAAACGATGTCAACAAATTTACATGGACCAAAAATTACATCACACGTTCACACTAGCAACAAAAACCACCGTGTCGACGCATCGAATCCAAGGTTGGCGGCAAACTCTTCGAAACTGGCGATTGATCACCAAGGCCATGGATTCCCCGACGGACTCTGAGCCTGGCTTGGCAAAGGTACTCGATGTGTGTGGGGATTGTACCGGCGTGAGATTCCAATCGTAGATGGTTAAAAGTAACATCAGCTGTTGATTAACTAAAACATCATCCATCCTATTTTGAATGCTTCTAAATATGTAGAAACATATAAAGATTCACAAGAGAAAATCCAGCCATGGGAAAGCAGGTGGCCATAGTTGGTGCCAGTATTAGCGGCCTCTCTCCCGCAACTCTATCTCTCTCAGCTCTCCATTTTTCTTTCTCTTTTCTTTTTCTACATCAAAACAAGTTTGATCTAGCTACAACCTTTGGAAATTTGATAGTGCCGCTTAAGAGCTCGTTGAGGCCGTCATTTGGATCGGAGCAAATCTCCGTTTGGCCACGCTTGGAATTTTGAAAATTTGGAGCTTTTTGGTGCTTTCTTCAATTGGTTGAGGCAGGGGTTCTTAAACCATACAATCTTCGACTCTAGTGAGTTGGTTCCCTTGTATTTGCAATCTAGCATGCTTAATTGTAGTAATTGTTAATGACCATTAGGATTTAGATGTATGTATATATGTGAGAAGCATGATTGTTGTGATTCTATGTGTTAAACTGCATGTTTAAACTAATTGTTGTGAAGATATGTGTTTAGTCGATTATTTTATTTTTACATGCTTTATTTGTTTGTGGAGACATAATTGATAATAATGAGAATATGGTGTGTTTATATAATTTTATTCCCAAAAGCATGCTAGCATGATGTGGTTATAATGTGTGAAATTCTATAATGTCATGGCATTGAAGAACATGAAGCATTCATGCATGGACATTGGGTTTGAAAATGGGAAATGTGATTTAAAAAGGAAAGAAAATGGTTTTTGGGGAAAAATGTTTTGAAAGAGGTTTGCGAAAACCGGTCGCCTAGGAGTTGCCTAGGGTCCGCGGCGTTAATGGAACCTAGAGAGAACTAGGGGAACTGCCCTAGCGTGGTTGAGTTACCTGGGCCCAAATGACACCATGGAGTTGTCATGGGTCAGGGACAATTAGTCAATTCTTCTCTTGTGCCGCCATGGAGTTGCCATGGGATGAGTTACATTAACGGTTTGAAAAAATGATGACGAAAAATGTTTTGAAAATAGGGAGCGACATTGCATGACACTGCATCCCATAACACGGCATATTTCATTCATGACTTGGATTATTAATGTTGATATTGTGGTTATGTTTTCCCAGAAGTGGCATGATCCCAATTTCTTTATTCCTATTCTTTGTTTGGATTCACGGGATCATAAGAGGTGTGTCTTGGGCACTTCCTACTAAGCGGCTAGCTCACCCCATTTATTATTAACATTTTTCAGGAAATGAAGGTTGCCTTAGAGTTTCTAACAGGTATTTGACGACTTCTATTGAAACTTTGGGACATTATATGTGTAGCATTTTTACTTGTATTTAATACATGTAAATCTTTGTATATTTGTCCATGTAAGATTCATGGTGTAAATTGTAATTGATGTATAAAGGGGCCATGCGGCCATTTTGAATTAAATTGAATGTTACTCATACCTTTTCCTTACTGGGATTGCTCAGGTAAAGCTTCAATTGGCTAAAGCTTTTGATGTGAAAGACGTTGGGCAGCTAAAATATTTCTTGGGAATTGAGGTTATTAGATTTAAGCAGGTTATCTCTAAATTGCAAAAGAATTATGTACATTAGTAGTAGTAGTAGTGGGGGTCTTATAAATTTAAATTTGATCAAAAAGGCTTCTTAAACCACACTCGTAATTTGACTAAGCAAGCAACACTTGTCAGGCGGATTGGAGTCTTAGGCCCAAGGCCTCTATCAATTGCAAGGCACCTAAATTTATTGTTTCCTTATTTTATCACACTTCTTACAAATTTTATTTCCTTATATTAATAAGCCCCTAAAATTATTAGAACCTATTTACAATTTCTAAAAATCATCATCCAAGCAAGGTTACTTAAGACAGGGAGAGTGTTTGTGTGCACTATGGTGAACTAGTGTGTGTATTGGTTATGAAAACTAGGGTCCATGCCCAAGATGAATTACAAATCTTTAGGTAGTTGAGTACTTGCAAGCAACCAACATGTGCATTATAAAAATATACTGAAGTCAAATACATTAGATACTTAAAATGCCTTATGTGGTGCATCATAATAAGCAGAGAACACTACTAACCTAACAATCTACATTTGAAATGTGCATTCCAAACTTAATACACACAAACCCGGAGAAGTCAATGTGACCCGAAAGTTGACCCGATAACGGATCCAAAATGCGAAAGCGGAACAAAAACAAGGTCTATGGGGATATTTGGCATCCCTAGGACACCATGGTGACTTCCCATGAAGTCACGAAACCAAAAGAAAACAAATGCGGGAACTCTTCCCATTCACCTTAAAAGAAATATTGGTTTAACAATTTAAGACCTCTTTTTATAACTTCTTGGGCAGAAATGCAATAAGAGTTCTTGAAAAAGTATTATCCAATTTGTAAACCTTAACACTCTCATAAGCATCATTACGCAATTCTTCGAGCTCATATAGTTGAAGCTTCTTGTTAGAGCCAGCAAAGTTCAAATCAAAATTGAGCTTTTTTATGTCGCTCTTAACTGTACAGGAAGATGACACCCTTTACCATAAATGAGACAATAAGGTGACATACCAATCGGAGTCTTAAAAGTTGTTCGGTAAGCCCACAAAGCATCATTTAGTCTGAATGATGCAAGGCACAATCTGAGCTGTTCAGACATAGTACCATATCCCCAAAAAGCACTGGACTCTAATCCGGACACATATTCTTGAGCACTCCCATGTCCGTTTACACCACAAATTATCGCATGGGAAACGTGGCAACAGATTATGGCCGTGTGAAGGACTGGATGATAAGGGTAAATAGAGGTAACGAGAAAATGGTCATCTTGTAATAATGTGTAATTAAGATGTACAGTACTGTATAGATATGGCACATGTGAGTTTCGGTGAATTCAAGTGCTCTACTTTCAAGTCTAGTGACATAATAGGTGCCTTGATTGAGGTAATTTCATTCATAAGATTCAATCTTTATTCATTAAAACACTCTTCGTGATGTCAATGGGAACTCGAATAAGGAACCAAGGCTCTCATTGCATGCACTGCAATGCACACACTCTGCCTAATCCAAGCCCTTTGCATCCCAATATATAGGCACTCTTGAAAACTGCCTACAACTGGTTTGTCTGTGTCTGTATCTAGACATAGCAGATACAGCAACCGTGTAATGCAAGTGGAATTGATGTGGGTTTCAATTGGGCATTTTTTCATGCACATTCATGTCCGAGCTCAGACTGCGACTCCATTCAAAGTGGAGCCAGTGGAGGTGGCTCCATTGAGAATGGAGGCCTTAGTTTTTCAAGTCAGTGCGTCTTGTGATGAATCAAAGTTTGACCCAATAACATATCCAAAATGCAGAAGTGAAAACAAAAACAAGGTTTCTAAGGAAAGTATTATTGGGAATTGTCATGTTTAAGCCTTACATCAGGTTTATAGGATGTTTTGGGTTGAGTTTAAAGCTTATTTCATGGCCATGGTGGATGCCAATGAGGTCCCGAAGGTCCTATGCACTTGCAATGACCAAATTTCAGACCTCCCAAGTTGGGAGCCGGCTCTTTCTCTTTGGGAGTCAACTCTTTTTAGTCCACTAGCCGAATTTCTTCAAAAACACAGCGTGGAGCCTACTCCTTTGGAGTAGAGCTTGCTCCACTGGAGTGAAGCCGTTTCCCTTTGCAGAAAGGAGGCAGTTCCATTAAAAATAGGAGCCGTCTCCCTTTCTGCTTGTCTTTTTTTAAATTTTGACTTTGAATAGCTATAACTTTCTCATTTCAAATCCAAATGGAGTCATTCTTAAGTCAAATTTCAAGGATTTTCAGTCAGCTTTCCAATGAAATTAATTTCACTCAAAAATTCCAATCGTACAAAAAAGTTATGACCTTTTTGGTGTGGACTACTCTGGGATTCTTTGAAAACGAAGAGGGCAATTGTGTTAAATCCCCATTCTTATGTCGGGACTTTGTATCATAAGTTCAAATGACCCTTATGACTCTGTGTTGACCTATTTAGACTCATTTAGAGTTATATAATTAATTTACACACCCTCAGTTGTTTTCGAGTTCGGGGTAAGGATTCGGTTAGCGACTCGAACCCACAGTTCGGGTCGTTACACAAGCATCTCTTGATGTAGCAAAATGGGATGAATACACAAAGCAAAATTCCGGGCAACATGAACGGAGGCCTTGCATGGGTGCCTTACAGATATGGTACAATGATCAAATGTGCAAGGACATGGGCTGGAACCCCAAGTGAAAGAAGGGATCCAATGCACATTTGTTTGAGCCCCATAGACCTACGGATTATGGACTCTCTTGATGTTAATTGAATTTGTAGCCTGAAAGGCTACATTCCTTCAGCAGTTAAATGTAACAGGTGAAATACATAACATTTTTTATTTTATGAACTCCAAAAATTCAGGCTAGCTGACTATTCTAGATACATAATATTGTTTCTTTATAAGGATATTATTGTACTTTGCTGGTTTTAATATATAAGAGGGTGGCACTGTAGAAATCCCTATAGACCCTACAAATTTTTCCCGACAATTCTTCTCTCTTTTTTTCTCCTCATCTAAACCCTAAAACTAGTTGCACAAACATCAACTCTCAAATCAAAGCTAGAACATATTGGTACCCAAGCCACAGGACTTTAGGAGGTGCTAAAGTGTCCATCCTTTTGCTGACATCAGTATGACATCACGCTGACATCAGCATCTACAGGTTGATAATTATATGTTTAAGCTCGCCTGAATATTCTGGTAATTTTGCTGTATTTGTCCTTCATTTTGAAGCCATTTGGTTGTCGTTTCCTTTTTTTTTTTTGGAAACCCTTTTTTTTGGGAATTTCTGCCCAAGCAGTTTTGATATGGATTCTGGGATTCTTTTGACTGGTTTTTTTTGTTGAAATCTCTCCTACATGATTTGTCTAAACCTTAAAGGGGTTGGTTTATTGATTGTTTGCTGATTCATTGGATTTGGAATGAATCTTTGGCCGAAACGTTGTTCTATTGTGAATCAGCTTTGCTATCGGCAGTTGATGTTAGTTCTTTTTGGGATTAAATCTGAAAACTAATTGCTTCTGGAACTTGTTTGGGTGCTTGGGGTTTTCAGATCTATTGGTTTATTACTTCTACTATCGATTTTTTTTTACTTCTGGTTAGAATCTGAAACCATAATTTTGTTCAACTCCTGTTTCCTTCTGTTAGAATATTACCCATGGCTGATGCTAAACCACAATTCATCGAGGATGATGATATGCCTAAATCGATTACCTCGAAAAAATTAAATGGAGTTCATTATCTCTCTTGGGCTCATGTTATTCAGATTTTTTTGCGTGGAAAAAGAAAATTGAAATACTTAACTAAAGATACACCCTCTAACAAGAAAGAACTTGAAGACTGGGAGTGTGAGGATTGTGTTGTTATGGGATAACTATGGCACAGTATGGAACCCGAGATTTCTAGTACAGATGAATTTTGTGATTCTTCCAAGAATATCTGGGAATCTCTTGCAAATTCATATTCACACCAAAGTAATGTTTCTCGGGTTTATGAGTTGTATGAGAAGATTTTTGCTACTAAGCAGTCCGGATACTACAGTACTTCTGTAATGATCCACTCCACCACATGGTATGATATTGTCCGTTTTGGGCCTAAGCTCGCACGGTTTTGCTCTTGGGCTTCACCCCAAAAGGCCTCAAACCAATTAGAGATGACACACTAACATATAAGCACTTCACCTTTCCTCTCCCAAGGCGATGTGGGACTGTGCGTAACTTGCCAGTGTGGTAGCCTGTCAGTGTCTCTCGCACCCGCCCACAAGGTCATCATAACTTCAAAGAATTTGTGGGATCAGTTGCTACAACATTGACCATTTACTACTGATTTAGAACATCAAAAGCGACATTGGGAGGAGTTTATGATTGCTTCATTGCTATCCGGTTTAGACACAGATTTTCATGGCTTCAAATATCATATTCTTGCTAGCAATACCTATTACTCATAATTCTTATTCTCGACTATTGAGATCATCTTTGGGGCAAAGCTTCAATGTACCTCTTCCAGAATCTTCTGCATTAATTTCTAACAGTGGAGGTCGTGGTGGCTCTCGTGGTAATCATGGTGGCTGTGGTTTTTGTGGTGGTGGCCGTTCTAGTGGACGTGGAGACAGTAAGTGTGATCATTGTGGCGGTACAATTCACACTGAACCTTATTGTTAGGTGAAATATGGCAAACCAGAACATCCACATCAGGTTACAGACAGTAATGCACAGCCACTGCAGCCTCGGACTACTTCTGGACATGTTTCTAATTCTAGTTCTTGTGAGACACTCATTACTCAACTTAGCGAGCTCCTTCAAACATTAAAAACTACTTTTCCAAGTAACATTCCATGTGTGGCTCAATCTCCTCAATCCTGGGTCATTGACTCCAAGCTAGCTCGCATATGTCTGGTACATCATCGCCCTTTTCTGCTTGAACACCTATTAAACATCACATAGTTCTAGCCAATGGTTCCTCCAGGCCTGTTCTTGGGAAAGGTGTTCTTCACCCTACCAACTCATTGTCCTTATCATCCAATCTCCATGTCCCCAATTTTCCTTTTAATTTGCTTTCTTTAAGTCAATTAACCAAAGCATTGCACCTAACCTTTCCTCCTACTTCACGTGTTTTTTAGGACCTCAAGATAAAGAAGATGATTGGTTCAGGGCACGAAAAGGATGGGCTATATTATTTGGATCTTGATGAACCTCCTCCTGTCTTGTCATCCGCTTTGAGTGCTATAATCTCTCCTCTTTAGTGTCATTTTCGATTGGGTCAACCGTCTTTGGCAAAGTTGCGATTAGTTATTCCTCAGTTGAGTCCTGTGTTTGTTTTAGAATATGAATCTTGTCAGTTAGGCAAGCATCACCGCAATTCCTTTCCAAGTCGTAGTCATAGTCATTGTCGTCAGACTGAGTCTTTTGACGTAGTCCATATGGACATTTGGGGTCCTTCTCGAACTGCCAGTTCGAATGGTTTTCTTTATTTTATTATATTTGTTGATGGTTATTATCGAATGACATGGTTATCTTTAATGAAAGAGAGATCTGAGTTACTTCGTATTGTTGCTAAATTTTATAATGAGATTCTTACTCAGTTTGGTAAGCGCATTAAAAAAATTTGATCTGATAATGCCTTGGAATATACAAAGTCACTCATAAATTCCTTTGTGTTGATCGTGGTATTATTCATCAAACTAGTTGTGCTCATACTTCTCAACAGAATGGTGTTGCTGAACGGAAGCATCACCATCTGTTGGATGTTGCCCATACCTTGTTATTCAACATGAAGGTGCCAAAACATTTTTGGGCTAATGCGATTCTTACTGCTTGTTATCTCATTAATCGTATGCCCGCTATTGTAAGGAATCCAACTCCCTTTTCTCTTTTATATCCTGATTTCTCCTCAATTCAGCTCACTCCTCTTGTTTTTTGTTTTGTTCATATAGTGGGGCCTGGCCATGACAAACTGTCTCCTCGTGCTCGTAAATGTGTTTTTCTTGGATATTCCCATACTCAAAAGGAATATCGGTGTTATAGTCCTGAGTCGCGTTGATACTTTGTGAGGGCCGATGTTACTTTTTTTTAGTCCACCGCCTTCTTTTCGTCTTCTCGTCAGTGTTTGTCTATGGATCTCATATCTACTCGTGTGGGGGAGCCTTCCTTATCTTCCCCAACTCTTCCGATGCCATTAGCTCCATCGTCTAATCCTCCACCTTCTAATCCTCCATTGCAGGTTTATCAGCGGTCTCAATCTTGACCCGTTGTCTGTTATGGTCTAGACACAACATCTTCTCCACCAAAGGTTGTTGTTCCTCCATCATCCACTTCTACTGTTGATGATTTTCCCATTGCATTGCGTCGAGGTAGTGCCCTTCACCAGAATCAGACCTGGGAGCTTACTGTTCTTCCTTCTGAAAAACGATTGCTAGGCTGTCGTGGGGATTATACTGTCAAATATCTTCTTGATGGTTTTGTTGAGCGCCTTAAGGCGCGTTTGGTTGCAAAGGGTACACACAAACTTATGGAGTGGATTACTTAGAGACGTTTTCTCCACGAGTTCTTTCTGTGGCAGTTTGTTATTCCTGGCCTTTATATCAGTTTGATATAAAGAATGTCGTTCTTCATGGTGACCTACAGGAGGAAATTTACATGGACCAGCCGCCTGTTTATGTTGCTGGTAGTGAGCACCTAGTTTGTCGACTCCGAAAGACTCTATATGGTCTAAAGCAATCCCTCGTGCATGGTTTGATAGATTCAGTGCTATGGTAATTGATTTTGGTTTTCAGCGCTCCACTTTTTTTTTTATTCATAACTCTTGTGCTAGCATTGTTTTGATTGTCTATATTGATGATATTATCATATCTGGGAGTGATTATGCCGGTATTGCATAATTGAAACGACATTTGGGTCAACAATTCCATACAAAAGACTTGGGTGTCCTAAGATATTTCCTTGGGATTGAAATTGCCCGTTCTAGTCAGGGCATCTGTCTATCTCAACAGAAATACGTGTTCGGTGTTCTATCTGAGACCGATTTTTTAGGTGCTCGACCTGTTGATACTTCAATGGATTATACAGTCAAACTTGATGGTTTGCAGGGGGGGTTGTTTGTTGCTGTTGGCCGATGTAGATTAGTTGGGAAATTGATTTATCTTAGTGTTACTCGTCCTGATATTACTTATGTTGTTGGTGTGGTAAGTCAGTATATGCATGCTCCTCGCCAGCCTCACTTTGAGGTTGTTTGACGTATCTTGCGTTATCTGAAAGATGCTCCTAGGAATGGGTTGTTGTATAAAACTTCTTCCTCCATATGTCAGGTTTCAGCGATGCTGACCGGGTTGGTAGTCGCGCGTTCTACATCTGGTTGTTGTACATTTGTTGGTGGTAATTTGGTTACTTGGCGCAATAAAAAGCAAGTTGTCATTGCTCATTTTAGGGCTGAGGCTAAGTATCGTGCTATGGCTCACACCACTTCAAAGATGTTATGGGTTCGTTCTCTTCTTTAGGAGATGGGTATTAATGTTCCTGCTCCTATGCCTATGTATTGTGACAATCAAGCCATTATCTTTATTGCTAGCAATCCTGTTTTTCATGGGCGCACCAAGCACATAAAGGTTGATTGTCATTTTATTCATGATTTGCTTATGCGGAAACAGATTGTTACACCTTATATTTGCTCTGAGGATCAGTTGGGTGATAATTTTACGAAGCCGTTAGCTCGTGGTGCATTTCAGCGCTTATGTTTCAAGCTAGGCATGTTTAATCTGTATGCTCCAGCTTGAGGGGAAGTGTAAGAGGACATTATTGTAATATTATCTCTTTATCAAGGATATTATTATACTTTGCTGGTTTTAATATATTTTTCCAGACCACTCCTGTCTCTTTTTCTCTTCTTCTCTTCTTCTCATATAAACCCTAAAACTAATTACACAAACTTCAACTATTATATTTGAGGGGTATGAACCAAATCAGTGGACTACAAGCTCTATATTTCCAATGTGGTCACCACCAGTGAGTTCCTAAACAACACTAGTCTTCAGTGATCTTCAATCCCAAGCTCATTACTTGTACCAAACCGACTCTGGAAATGATATGATTTGGTGATCCACTAAAGCTTCAAAAAAGAAACCCTCTAGAGTTTCCAACTTTTTCCTAGACTTGAAGAGCCATTTGTTGCCCTATCAAACAAGAGAAGGTTATTCGCGCTAAAGCTTCAAAAAGCAACCCTCTCGAGTTTCCAACTTTTCTTAGACTTGAAAAGCCATTTTTTTTTCCCTAGTTAAGCCATTTGTTGCCTTACCAAACAAGAGAAGGTTATCCACTAAAGCTTCAAAAATCAACCCTCTCGAGTTTCCAAACTTTTTCCTAGACTTGAAGAGCCCTTTGTTGCCCTACCAAACGAGATGCAAGAATACCATGATTAAAGCAATGCAAGCATGGAAATGATACAAGTGAGACTAGAGAAAGTGTAATGTAATGATACCGGAAGCTTAAACCTTTTCAAGTAATAAATGTATTACCAGAGTCTATCCTTTGTGTGTGTGTGTGTGTGTGTGTGTGTAAACTTATCCATCTCAGACCCTTGAGTACTGCCATGTTTAAATACACAAATTCTTACTATGGCTTAATATAGTATTCGTGGATTCAAGATACTGCAGTTTTACCAAGGCAACTTTGTGATCTTGTGTCAGAAGGTTCAACAATTCAAACATCGGGGATCTTCCATATGAAAATTTCTAAACTACACAATTTAGCTGAGTAAGCTAAATGAGTTAGGCAAATTTAAAAGGAGTTTCCAAGGCAATTTAAAGGTAAAACTGGACCGACCTTGTGCTCATGCTTGACCAATAAATTACATTCAGATAGTTTAGCTGGCAATTACTTTCGGCCAATAGGCCCAATATAACATTTTTTTTTTTATAAGTAATAATCAATTAGAAAAGCATTCAAAAGGGAAATGCGTCCCTTGTACAAAAACGGAAGCTGAACCTAAGGACCTATAGAGTCCAAAAGATCAACTAAGTCATCGGTGGAGGAGCAAGTGCTTCCTTTCACATAACAAAAAATAGAGCGAAGAATATGAAGTTTTAAAGTCACCGAAGGCGATTCCTTTCCTTCAAAAATTCTGATATTCCTCTCTTTCCATATGCACCACCAAACACGGTGTGGAACTATCCTCCAATAATCACGAGCGTGGCTTCTCACTAGGCATCCTCTCCACACGTTAATCAATCCTTTGGAAAACCGAGGCATTACCCAATGTATACCAAATAAGCAGAAGATGAGGTTCCAACAATCGTACAGTGCATAAGAATGTGATCCACAGACTCGCCATCTCATTTGCATAGACAACACCAATTAACAATAGTATTGCCTCTCTTCCTCAAATTGTCCAGCGTCAAGATCTTACCCCAGACGGCAGTCCAAATGAAGAATGCAGCTCTAAGTGGAGCCTTGTAGCGCCATATAGTCTTCTAGGAAAAAAAAAAAAAAAAAAAAGGGACCGAAAAGCATGGAAACATGGACCAGACACCAAATCTTCCATAGGAGGAAGGAACCTACAAAATCTCATCACTACCTCTGCCAACTTCCTCCTACTAATACAACATATCCACAAAGGCACATACCTCATCCATTTCCCAATCCTGAAAAGAACGCCTAAAGGGCACATCTCACATAATCCCACTGCTATCAAGCCGATAACAGTCAGCTATGTAGGCGTGTCTATCGTCGGCAATACTATAAAGTCTAGGAAAAGAGCAAGACAACAACTAATTTCCACAGCATAAATCCTCCCAAAATCGAACACGTCTACTATCGTGAACCTTGAATCTGATATGGGAAGAAAAGACATCCCAACCCTTCCGAAAGAACTTTCACACGCCAATGCCTCCTGCGATAAAGACTGGACGGGAAGACTGGCCACCGCTCTCCTCCCCAAAACGACACGAGACAATCCTTCTCCACTGGCAATGTAGTTCCCTACCAGATCTCCACAACCACTTTCCCAAAGAGCTCTGTTAAAGGGAACCAACCTTCAGATACCTAGAATGCCTAGCTTCAAGGGCTTGCAAACTTGCTCCCATTTGACAAGATGATACTTGACTCCTCTCCCCTCCACCCCAAAGAAAGTCCCTTTGAATCTTTTCAATCCTTTCGGCAACAAAGCATGGGATTTGAAACAGAGATAAAAAGTAAGTGGGAAGGGACGAGAGAGTGCTCTTAATAAGAGTGACCTTCCCCCCCTTCAACAGATATTGCTTCTTCCATCCTGCCAACCTCTTCTCAAACCTATTAATTACAGGATCCCAACTCCCCACCCTCCTAGAGGAGACCCCCAAAGGCAGTCCCAAATAAGGAAGAGAAAAAGTGCCCACCCCATACCCAAGAACTACAGCTAAGGAGGAAATATCCTGAACATCCCCGACCGGGACAAGCACTCTTTCACACATTGATCTTCAACCCAGAAACCGCCTGGAAACAAACAAGAATGCACCTCAAATAACTAAGTTGGGAAACATCGGCATCACAAAAAACCAAGGTATCCTCCACAAACAACAAATGGGAGATCTCCATCTGATGAGCTACATCTCTGCCCACTCTAAAGCCCCTGATAAAACCCAAATCCTTCGCTCTCCTCATTAGTCTGTTCAAACCCTCCATAACGATGAGGAAAAGAAAAGACGACAAGGGGTCTCCTTGTCTCAAACCTCGAAAACTTGCAAAGAAACCAGCAGGAGAACCGTTCACTAGAACAGAGAACTCGATGAACGAAATACATGTTTCAATTCATTTCCTCCACCTACTTCTGAACCCCATCCTCTAAAACAAGTAAAGAAGGAAATTCCAATTGACGTGATCATAAGCTTTTTCAGTATCAAGTTTGCATAAGACGCCAGGACCCCACTCCTCAACCTGGAGTCTACACATTTGCCTGCTATAAGAACAGAATCCAAGATCTACCATCCTCCGACAAAAGCATTCTGGGACTCCGAAATAATTCCATCCAAAACACTACTCATCCTAAGAACAAGAACCTTGGAAATGAGTTTGTAAATGCATCCCACTAAGCTGATTCGCCGAAAGTCCTTGATATCAGAAGCGCCGCCCTTCTTAGGAATAAGGGCAATAAAAGAAGCGTTTAATGACTTCTCGAAAACGCCATGAGAATGAAATTCTTGGAAAATACCCATCACCTCACTTCACACCACCTCCCAACTCTCCATCAGAAACCGCATAGTAAACCCATCTGGCCCCGGAGCTTTGTCACCATTGCAGCTCAATAAAGCCTTCAACACTTCCTCTTCAGAAAATGGGACCTCAAGCCTATCTCTATCCAACTCAGAAATAGCATCAAAATGGAGACCGTCAAGCCTAGGTCTCCACCACAACGTCCCACTGTAAAGCTTCTGGTAAAAGGAAACAATCCCCTTGCACACCTCATCCTCTCTCCACATCTCCAAACCATCCACACGGATTCGCCCAATATGATTACTCCTTCTATGAGCATTAGCAAGCCTATGAAAGAATTTCGTATTACGGTTCCCTTCTTTGAGCCATAAGGCCCGAGATTTCTGACGCCACGAAATCTCCTTCATATTAGCGATCTCAGCAAAAACCGCCTGCACGAAGCTCTCCTAGAGCGCAAAGACTCCACATCCCACCCCAACTCTTCAAGACGATCAATCTTAGCAAGGTCAGCAATAATTCTATTTTTCCTCCATTCAAGATTCCCGAACACCTCCTTGTTCCACCTCTTAAGCTCAGTTTTGATGGTCTGAAGCTTCCTGGCTAACACAAAACTGAAAGAACCTGTGGCCATCGCTTCCACCCACCAAAACCAGACTTTCCCTTGGAAATCCTCTAATCTCAGCCACATATTCTCAAAGCGGAATAGGGTGCACCGAGATCTCAGACCCCCGCAATCTAGAACTAAGGGAACATGATCAGAGGTCACCCTTGCAAGAGCCACCTAAACAAAATCCGGGAATTTCTCTTCCCACTCCCCAGAACTCAGGAATTTGTCCAGCCTTGATAAAGTAACCGGGACCCTGCCATCAGACCAAGTAAAGGCTGCCCCTTCCATTGGCAAATCAAAAAGAAAATGACTATCAATAAAATCTTAAAATTGGGTCATCACCGAGGACCACCTACCCCCTGTGGATCTCTCAAACGGAGACCTAGTAGAATTGAAGTCCCCACCCAAGGACCAAGAAAAAGACCACAGACCCTTAACGTGGCAAAGCTTATCCCAAAAGGAATGTCTTTCACTATCAATAACTGGCCCGTAGACCCTAGAAAATACCCATCTGAAATTGTCCTCCATCTTGAACACGCAAGACAAAGAGTAACTCACCTTCCATATGTTCATCCTTGACAGCCACTTACAATCCCACATAACTAGGATTCCGCCAGAGGAACCTGAAGCATTCAGCGTTTCCCATTCCACAAACCTTCCTCCCCAAAGACTCCTAACTACCCCGTCAGAAATAGAGGCCATCTTAGTTTCTTACAAACAAACGACATGAGCACTCCACTTCCTCATAGCTACCTTGACCACCCTCCTTTTGTCCGGATCATTGAGACCACGAACGTTCAAAGTGATAATTCGTAGCTTCATTAAAAACCATAAACAATCATCTCTCCCCTCCTCTTCTTTTCCCACTTCTGGTCCTTTCCCTTTCCCTTTCCCTCGCCACCCCATTCTTCCCTTCATAGTTGACATAAGAGATGAGATTCTTGACCTCCTGCTCCCCTTTCCAAGACGTTAAAGGTCTCCCATTTTTAACGTCTTTCGTGCCCTGCATATTCCCTGCAACCTCTCTCCGTTCCACAATTGTGTGAAGAATGAACAAGGCCTGATCACCTTTGCCCTCTGATGAGACACCCAACGCTTCACTAGTAACACTGAAATTAGTCCTTACCCATATCAACATTCATCTCTGATCCATCAGGTCGCACCACAGCCAATGGTTCCACCAACCCCAGATTAGAGTGGTCTGAATCCAACCATAGGACTAATTCATTAGAGCATTCCCGTTGGATGGGAGTCAAGACTTCGTCCTCCTCCTCTGCACTTTCCTTTCCACCAACATGCAAATCCGTCTGCGAATCTGTAGCCATAACAGAATCACCCATGCCATGAGTCACCAAACTGTGTGAAGTAATCTCCCCTGACCCTCCGAGTGGCAAACAGTTGAGGCCTTTAAGGGCGACACGGAGGCGAAGCTCTTTGAGCAGAGCCACTGCAGACTCCTCAGTCAGCTGAAGTTGAAGATCATGTCCCACACAAACCATAACCCCAACGGACGGTTCCATTGCAGCACTGACATCTGGTTCATCATACCTAGAAAGAGAAGACCCATAATCGCCCGACGCGTCCGAGCATATCTTGACTCAACTTCCGGTACCATTGACAAATTCAGCAGCTCACATCCCTTTTCCATCCCAACACCACTCCTCAACACCCCACAAGAACAAGTAGAAGGAGGAGCATAATAAGGGCTCCGAGAATGAATGGCAAAGGACATACCTAGGTCAATAGGAGTGGTGGATCGAGTGATCCACTTCTGTTTTTCATAACGGGTCAATCGATTACCATAGCGGTACGATTTACCCTGATTGGTCCGATATGCACTACTGAGGCTTCTATTTTTCGAAGAATCGGGGCAGAGATGAAAGGCCCAATTGTGTTTGAATTACAACACATATCGTGTCGAAAATTCCTGTCTTTCATGCTTGTACCTCCCTGACCTACACTGATCTACTACCATCTCGTCTTCTCCGCGATTAACCAATTTCTTCGTACAGTTGGATGAAAATCAAAAGAGTTACGCTTTGATAAAGGATGGACATGAGCGTGGGCTGAGCTTCCTCCATTGGACCTTAACAAAACATTTAGGCTGGGCTTGGTAAATGATAAGGAGATGGACAGACGATTATTGCAAGCAGCGTGTTGAACCTCACGCGTCTCCATCCTTGGGAATGAGAGGAAAGACGCGCTCGTGTCCAGATCTCAACTCCTCTAGATGTGGTGTGGATCTAACATAACAGTCGATGGAGGCTTTCGAAAGGATGTATGGTGATAATTCCTCCCTCAATTCAACTTTGAAGGCCACTCTCTGATCTTCAACGAAGATAAAATCCGGGATCACACCTTCATCAGAAACATAAAGAGTAATTCTCTCTCCTACCACCATATCATCCACCTCCACGTCTCTAAAACCACCACACATATTCCCTATGGCTTAGAACAACATCTGACAGCGAAGATGAAGGGGTAATCCATACATCACCACTCATCTTCCCCTTCCCCTTGTTCTCACCGCCGCGCAACCAACTGCAAAATACCAAACATCAATTAACAGAGTAGTAGCGTCCCATGTATTCTTGCCAAAAATAAGAACTTTTTGTCCCTCTTTCTCCAACGGTAATCTAAACAGAAGAAGACGAGCAGGCAAGGTTGAAACCGTTACCCTGCACGCAATCTTCCAAGTCTGCATCGCCCACGTCTCAATCGACTCGATACTTCCCACATCTTTATCGAAGCGTCCAACAAGGCAGTATTTTAAAACTGATTCTCGGCATGCCATACTGTGATGATCGACCCTAAAGGTCCTACCATCTTAAGTTGGGAAGCTTTCAACCTCGCCGTTGAGAATGAGACGTGGTAGATTCGCTACTTCAAGGAAAGATCCTCCCATAAACCCTAATCTATGTTAGCAGCGGCAATCCCCAGGAAACCCTAATCGCCCAAAGATATAAATAAATAAATATAAACAAAACACAAACAAAATATCCTTTCCTTTTCAGCCAATATAACATAACTATTTCAATATTAGTATAACTGTATAACATTATATAAAATGGAAGCTTTACCTCGCAAAGTTCCGTAAAACAAATCAGCTCTTACTTTGCTTTGAACAATTCCAATGACTTGGACATAGTTTCTTAAAGGCATGCTGATTGAGTACACAAGGCTAAAGAAAAAGGAATCTAAAAAGCAGATAATTATGTTACTGGTATTTATCTAAGAAATTGTCTCCGAGTGATAGATGTATCAACAAGAATATTGAAAGCCAATTTTATAGTCTGGTGCTCAGTCATATCATAGTAATAAGGCTAAAACCAAATAAGGAGTTTGAAAGTCTCAACCAAAAACTCTTATCAAACAACTCAAAACTAAAAAAATTGCATATCCTGTAAGATTGAATTCTTTGATACTGCAACTTACAATCTAAATAAGTCAGACGGCCTTTAAGTCATGCTTAGAGTGGCTCGCGTTGCAGATTTCACACCTTAACTGAAAACTGAAGCCAGGTAGGTAGTTAAATTAAAATTTAGTATTTGCAAAACAAATTCAGCAATGAAACAAATAGCAACAATGATGAAACTGATAAGATACTCATTAACAAACATATTGATCCTAGTGATAGAAACAGCTTATCCCCACAAATAAACATACCTAATTTGACAATTCAAGTAAATAAATCAAGCCATTAAACATAACTAAGTTTAAAATGATAAATATAGCTTGTATTTACTGGCTTTACCATTGCAACACATTCCAACTACTCCAATGAATGATTCTTATTTCATATCCTTTCCTTGAGAAAGGATGACTACTATTAGCTCAATTTAACTGCTTATTAACCTAATTCTAGATGTTGAAAATTCTGAAGTGACCAATAAAAAGGATTGAAAATAGCACCAGACGATGTTGCAAATTCTTTCTAGGGTAGGAGCTTTTATGGTAAGGATACTACAGAAAAACCCCCTTTGCTTTCACTTGCTTATTGTTGAAGATTCTTCAAGAATTGAAAACTAGGATTTCCATTTGTATAAAGGAAGCAGCATCCAAGCTTTTGGACTCTTTACCAAAATGCTTTCTTTGGATTGACGGACCTGTACAAAGGCTGAAACTTAATGCCCAGCATTTTCTTTGAAACATCCTTGCAGATCTTGCATCTTGCTCATATATTGCCTTCGTAGAATTCCCAAGAGATTTAGTTGCATCATTCTCCTAATTCAAATAAGATTTCAGTTCTTATCTTGAGAAAACTCTTTTAAAGTAAACAGATATAGTTCAGATTATTGATGGAGCAAGTACAGAGTGAAAACGCAGGTCATTAGTTAAAAGCTTAACAATTACTTAATTGAAGAGATTAGATACGTAAATACTTACATAAGAAGCATAAAATGCATGTTCTCAAATTTCTAGTAGGAAATGAAGATTGTTTTCCCAAATAATAATATAAGAGAACTTGTAATATTCTTGGCATCAAAGAAGATTGACTAGCTGAATATTTTTAGCCCTAGACATTGGATCTTGGCTCAAGTGATTAAGGTGTGATGTGGCATCGGGGTAGTCCGAGATTCAATTTTTCTTACACAAGTTAAAATGAATATTTGCAGGCCATGAAGCATTAGTAATTAAAGAATTAGAAACCCTCAATCACAGTCAAAAGGAAGAAAAAAAAATATCCGACCAACCTTGGTTCTCTACAATTCCCCATGAAGAAACCACCATGGACCAGTTCTCGAAGATAATCTGAAAATACAAGAGAGAAAATTGTCAATAGATTGATAATTGTGAAACAAGTGTGACAAGACAGTACGGTACATATAAGATCAGGCAATTTCAAAATCAATTATGATTCACCCAAAATTTCTTACAGTTTATTATTTTTAATTGTTTGGTGCATCAGCAAAATACTTGGGTTGTCAAGCATGAGAACCACCACCACCACCACCAAGCCAGTTTCCCAACTACTTGGGATCGGCTACATAAATCATATGTTTCTATTCAGTTCTATGCAAGGCCATAGCCTTAATCAATCCACATCCTATCACACCCTTCCTTACTAACTCTACCCAAGTTAACGTTGGTCATCCTCTTCTTTCTAGTATTACCCTCAATGTGAACTATGTCACTTTTTCTAACTGGCGCACTTAAAGGTCTTCTTTGCATATGTGTAAACTATCTTAACCAATTTTCTCTCAATTTATCTCCAATTTGTGCTACTCCAACCATCTCCCAAATGTGGTCATTTCTAATTCTATCCTTTCTAGTC
Source organism: Cornus kousa (assembly GCA_025631255.1). Classification (NCBI taxonomy): domain Eukaryota; kingdom Viridiplantae; phylum Streptophyta; class Magnoliopsida; order Cornales; family Cornaceae; genus Cornus; species Cornus kousa. The sequence goes on from JAOTQH010000022.1 coordinate 264,673, forward strand.
TTGTTGCACATCCATGTCAACATTCGCATTTTCGCCACACTCACTTTTATGTGTATGCTGTTTCCTAGCTGCCCAAAATTCTGTGCCATAAAGTATGGCTGGTCTAATAGGTCGTTCAATACAACTTCCCTTTCGATGCAAGAGGATATGCCTATCACACAATATACTAGATGATGATGATCTTAAACCCTTTTAGTTCTAAAGCTTCTCTCCAAACCTCCAATTTTGCTTTATTAACTCCCTCTCTAGTCTCATTGACTAAAACAATATCATCGGCAAATAATATGTACCATGGAATCTCATCTTGGAAGTGTGTCTTGTCAGCTCACCATAACCAAGGCAAAAAGGTATGGGCCTAATGCTGAACCTTAATGTAAGCCTACAGTAATTGAGAATTCACTTGTTTCCCCTACTGGCGTTCTAACTAACATCACACAACCATCATGAATGTCCTTTATTGTATCAATATATCCCTCTGTGACTCCTTTCCTTTCTAGAACTCTCCATATTAGATCTCGAGGACCCCATCATAGGCTTTCTCCAAATCAATAAAAACCATATGAAGAAAATCACTCGTCATTTTAAAACCATGATTTTCTTAAAAATCACTCTCGTCATCTTAAAACTTCGATTTTCTTTAAAAATCACCCTTGCCATTTTAAAAGAAGTGATTTTATTAAAGCGTGAAAATCACGCTTGTCATTTTTAAACCGTGATTTTCTTGAAAATCACTCCTTCCATCTTAAAACCATCATTTTCTTAAAAATCACTCTCGTCATCTTAAAACCTTGCTATTTTAAAACCGTGATTTTTTTTATTTTAAAACCTGTGATTTTCTTAAAAAACACTCTTTTCATCTTAAAACCTGACTTTCTTAAAAATCACCCTTGTAACAGCCCTCACCTTACCCAACACAATATTGTCCGCTTTTAACTCCCCCAAACTAGACTTCCCAGGAGGTCACCCATCCTAGTACTACTCCTGCATAAGCACGCTTACCTGCGGATTTTTGATGGGTTCAGAGCCATCACGGTTTTAAAACGCATTGTGTCATAGAAGGGTGTTGAACCTACATATAGCACTTCACCTTTACCTTCCCCAGGCAATGTGGTTTCATGACACCCATAGCCTGCCAGTGTGATAGCTCGCCCAGTGTCTCACACCCGCCCACATAGGTCGTCACAACCCTCGTCATATTAAAACCATGACTTTCTTAAAAATCATTCTTGTCATCTTAAAACCATGACTTTCTTAAAAATCACCCTTGTCATCTTAAAACCATGATTTTCCTAAAAATCACTCTCTTCATAATTTTCAAATGGCCATAACTTTGCAATTGTTCGTCAAATTTTGACATCTTTTTTTTTTTTTCCTTTTTTTTTTTGGCTTTTTTTATTTATTTGAAACTCTAAACTTTTTGGTTGTTTTCGCTTTTCAATGTCAAGCGTGAGAATGCGGGTTCAAAATCTGTCAGCTACTTTGTGCAAATAACACCAAACGTTAAATCTCTGTCCAGTATGTCCTGAACTCCCAGGATTGACAAGGACTGCACTTGGTAAATGGTAATGACCCTTTCAAGGAGAGGTTCGCATTCATCCAACATCTTCCATGTTGTACAAACATATAGCTAATCCATTAGCCACCGCCTGGTCTAGCCTATTCGGGGTACTGGGAAGGGAAGTGTGGAGAGTCTGGAGACAGACCTAACCTTCAAGTATTATTATTGCAGAAAGAGGCTATTCTCATTATCTAAGTAGCATCCTCATGCTAGTTAACTCAAGCTTCTAGCATCACACCAAAGAAAGACCCTTTATCTAGCATCGTCTACAGCCCTTCAATAATAATGTCATCTAATACAATTGAGTTTCTAATGATTGGATTGAACCTAGAGAGGCTTTTGAACCCCGTGAACATACGAAACCATGCCAAAAAGGAGTAGAGCAAACTCAAAACTTTTAAAGCACTGAAAAAGACTATTGAAAGCCAAACTCTAAACATCTTATCTAGTACCTCTATAGCTTACACCAGTGGTCATCAAAACCTGTATATGAGCACTTCATGGTCAGGAAGGTATTTGATACTTTGATATAAGTAGAAAAGTCCCATAACAAAATATGCAAACCCTTCCTCACGTTCCGAAGTAAAAGGTGAAGGGTTCGAGTCTCCAAAGGGGTACATGGGTGTGTGAATTTCAAATAGGACAAAAAATTTACAAATTTATTTTCTGACAAAAATTCCAAGAGAAAAAAGACTAGTCAGAATATTATTCAGTTCACCTGATAAATCCTGCCATCATACGCAATCCCATAAAGAGAGCCAAGCCCAACCAAACACCACAAAGCCCAAAATTCGAAGAAGCATACAGCAGAAACACAGAGGAAATTGCTCCCACCACCATCTATAATGCACTTCAATGATGTTAAAAGAATCCATATATACAACCTTGACAGCCCAACTAATGACATCTCAAAGAAGTTGAACTTTATAAGCTTACCATAGAATGAGCTGCATATGGGAAGTCTGAAACACCATAATGGAGACCATCAAAAATAAATGCTAGAGCATTTATAGGTTGACTAGCACTAACAAACTGTAGCAATTTTGGATAAAGTACCAATAGGAAAAACTTAGCGCGCTTTAAGTAAAGAGTAACAAAAAAGTGAGAAATGCAACAAGCCATGCATACGTACCAATAACCCCTTTCTAACAACTCCTAAGACTTCTATATCCTTCGTAAACAAGGTCGCTATAGAACCAAAAGATGCACTTAAAACCGCAGCCAAGAAAACACCTGTCAGTAATCCTATCTGCAAAAGCAAATAAATAAATATCTCAAGCAAAATACATCACCAACTTGAAGAACCCAGAAGATAAACCGGAATAATACATCTGGCCCTATTGCAAACACAAGAAGGATGGCGCACCTTTAATACAAAGTAAGTGATTTCCTTCACAGTTCTGTAATCACCTTTTGAGAAAGAACTTGCTACCAGGGCCTATAAAAAACAAAATGTGAAGTCAGAGGATATAGTACCAAAACTATAAACTATTTATAATTTTAATAATGCAGTGACATTCCATTCCTTTATCTAGTAATTATGACTATATTAACAATTTTTATTATGTTGATTGGAATCACCATCAATTAACAGTATTCAACCTCACTCAGATATCAGGAAACAGATATATGGAACCACAGACAGAGAATGAGTGGAAATAACTTAAGAGAACAAATTGAAATCATACTTTAGAAGGAGAAATTTATACCTGACCAGATGCCGCCAGTGCATCTGTGAGGAGAGATACAGCCAACCAAACTTGTAAGCATATTTGATGAGCAGCCATAGCCGTTGGACCTTGCCGAGCAGCCATTGATGTCCCAAGTGTCATGGTAATAAGGACAGCAAGAGTTCTCCCAAGAAGAAAACCACCTAGAGAAATGCAGAATTTTTATGTGAAGTTAGTATTTTGTCATTTTAAATGGATAATCCAGGTTAGTGAGGCACAAACTGACCATGGTCTACTGACTTTGGATGCATAAATTAGTCAAACATGTAAACATCTGTGTGCTTCCATGAAGAGCAATTAACGATCAACTGCAGTTATTCTATCAAACTTGATCCAAAATGCAGAAAAGCATCAGGACAAGATCTTAGAACTGAGCCACAAAAATATCCCAAAACAGTACCCGACTACCAGTAAAATAAAGTATATAGAAACAAACATTGGACAGCACATGGCATGGCTTAAGACTCGAAGCAATCCATACTATAAAATGACACAACACAAAAAATTTCCCTGCACAGTCCCATTTGAGAATCATCCCCGTTCCTAGAAGTTCCCTCAGCTAGTTTAAGAAGAGGATAATACTACTTCTGAGTAGAGAGAGAATTTCAATTTGTTCAACTTATTGAGGTGCCCTCAAATATACAACTGCCTAAGTAATGGATCATCACCCAACATGAGACCAATCCAAAGATTTGAAAGCTTTTAAGAAACTTCAAAAATTGCTCTACCATAAGATCGTTGCCAAGGAGCATTTTCTAAGCACTGCTATTATATTGTATGTTTATCATTCAATTAATCTTGCACAACTTCAATTGCCTCTGTCTCGTATTACAGAGAACCCTAGGAATGAAAAATGAAGGAAACCAACCTTCAGATGTTTGTTAACTTCCCTTCTTTTTCCAAGAAGCATTGACAAAACCCAGGGTATCCAACTAAATCTCAATTAAAAACTGATTGGGAAAAATAATATTGACGACCTTGAGGTTGTAGGGTACAGCATCTCATTAGGAAACAACAGGGAAGGATGATGGGAGGGAAGAAACATAATTGGGAGTCTGCAGCCTATGAAAGTGCTTAAACAGCTATTCTACATTACTTGAATCCGTAAAACAGCAGGCAGAAATATAATACGTTCCAGTTTTATACGGATACCACTTTGATGGATTAGATGCTAGAATCAATCAGCCTCAACCAACCTAGAGTTGTTTCCATAACAAACTCTCTGCAAATTTTCTTCTAATTCCTGTAAGAGGGGAAGCAGGGCACAGTAATATCAAATACAGGAGAACCAAGGCTTGAACAACGAGCCAAGGTGCAAGGCCGTTCTATATATTAGTACGATATAACAAAGCTGACTGAATAAGCTTTCATCGAAATTAGTATGGCATGTATCTCAAAGATGATACGACTACTACATAAGGCAGATCTCAAAATATATGGGAAGTGCAGAATCAAAATTAATTTTCATTGCATACCATCGTTCAAATGCTTGCCAAGAAATTCAAATCATGCCAGCTGAGAAAACATGAACTCACCATTTTTTATATAACCACCAAATTGCAATGATCCAAACTTTGGAGGCAATAATACAGCTCTCTTGTTAAGATGCCAGATCATCAAAAAGGTAATAATATATCTGAAACATAAAAAAACCTAGCATGGTCATTTTAAGTGCCACAGTGAATAAAAAAATAAAAGGGGAAGAAATCAAGGTAGAAAGTACATACTGAGATAAAACAGAAGAAATTGCAGCTCCAGTCACACCCAATTGGAAATGATACATGAGTAAGGGAAACAAAAGTATAGCTGAAAAATTACCAATACCTGCATATTCAACAACTGTATCAAATCGAATAAATTACCAATACCTGCATATTCAACTACTGTATCAAATCGAATAAAATAAAAAACAAAAGAAGAAGAAGAAGAAGAATTGGATAACATATAAATAGTATATATTATAGAATTGGATAATATATCTATAAGCATATTATATACTATATTATGTCGGATCAGATTATTATTGGATCTGATCTGATCTGCCATATTCCAAATCCGGTTTGTTTAGCTAACGGATTATCGAATTAAGATCGTTAATGAATTATTGGTTTAAATCTAGGAAGCACGGATACTTCACTTGGGGTGCCGTAGTGGTATCGAATACTTGGACACTAGTCAAATATGCAGATAAGGCTCGGAAACGTGTAGGAATATAGCTAGAAATATCCTGAAATTTAAATATGTTATTTTCTGGTTGGACACGGCTGAGATACGGCATTGACACGGCAAGGATATGTTTTGGACACTTTCAGGATACGGCGGACTGGTTTTGTAATTATCATTTTTTTTTAGAAAAATGGGATTAAATATAATTTAAAATATATTATGGGTCAATTAGAAACATAATATAAAATTTAAGCAAACAAAAATAACTACATCTAACTCTAAGTTCCATATTAGTAATTTCATTCATGGTTATATGGATAACGAACACAAACTATTTCTTTTATATAAAATAATATATTAAATTATAACATTTTAAGGTATCCTATTTTTAAAAATTTGCCATATTGCCGTGTCCGTATCATGTCGCATCCATGTCTGTATCCGTGCTTTTTAGGTTTAAATGTTCAATCCGTATCCGAGTTATCTAATCGGACTTGAACCAGATCCGGGTCAAAATCCAATACATTGACAAGTCTAAGTGTAGCGATATTTATTGCACATGGCCAAAAATAAAACAAGAAAACATGGTTCAATGACAAAGCAATAATTTAATTGCCAGCTGCCAACAAATTCTTCTATTAAATATGAATACATGAAGCTTGATTTTCTCTATGTGACAAGGCATGCTTTGAAGTGTTTTGATTGTACCACTAAATATAATCAAGGATGGAACTGATGATTATGCTGAGGTGATCTTTTAATAATGCTATACAAGAAGAAAAGTTCTAGCACAAATAATGAATGGCATTGTGGATTGTTGACACCAAGAGCACTGACATGAACAGAGGGGTACAGGATAGACATTCAATATTTGAAGTTTGTAGTTGGAGATTTAAACGAATTCGAATTCTCTTAAATTTGTTATTTATGTTAGTTTAATGATAAGAATTTTATCTCTATTTTTTTCATAATTTTTATATTTTTTGAGACATTGCCAAATTGTACTATTTTTAGGATTCCTTTTGGGTTTAGAATTTATTTATTAGCATAAAGACATATACAAAGCTGATTTCTTCATTAATATAAAATATCGAATCTCTTAATTTTTGGAATTCAAAATGTCTTCAGGTTCCACTAAGGAAAAAAAAAATTAATGGCTTGCTTAAACACTATATGTGCAAGAGTTTATTAACAATCTACAAAATAGTATACAAAACCTATACATATAATAATTCTCAACCTATACAAAATTTATCCAACCTACAAAATAGTATACAAAATCTATATATCTATACAGATCTCAACCTAAAACATTGTATACAAACCTACCCATAATAGTAACAGAACTGACTCACTATAAAAATGGTATATATACGTTCACAAACAATGGGATGGCTTCTGTGAAGGAGTTCAGGTACCTCGGTGCAAAGCTCAATGGAACTCGCTCCTGCATTCCTATAATGATAGTTTCTTCTGGCTGCAAAAATTGTTATAATATCAGAAAAAACTAGATCAATATAACCATTAGTTACTCCCCATTCGAAAACGTTAATTCAAAAAAATTTAAACAAAAAACACAAGATTTCAAATTGCCATTCCAAATAATAAAGGCAATTAAATCTAAACTAGATCTACAAACCTTTGTAGTCAGTATAGTAACTTTCTATTCATCTCCGTAAAGAAACCTCCATTCTACAAGAATTTTGTTCATAATTCTTGATGTTTTCCCTTATAAAGAGAAGAATTAGAATAAATTTTAGGATCATTTTACAATAGAAGTGAATGTGCATTCCAAGATATGGAATGTTAGGGTTTTTGTTCATTTTGGGAAAAAAAAAAATTTAACACACTGATTATAGATGGAGAAGAAGGAACAACAGATTCAGAAACCATAGCCGGCCAAAGAAGTAGCAAAACCACATATATAGCACAGTCCGGTAACTTACCTTTGATGGATACAACCAAGTGAAAATCCAGCATAATATGAATTCTGTTGCCCAGTTACATACTCTGAAACATAAAATGACCAAGGCAATCCAGACAAAGCAAACAATGTGAATGAAATATCTCTGCATCTGAAGGCAGCAAAGGAACAGAAAATGGTGAATTGTAAACCATTAAGTGCCTTGATTTAAATGCAAATTATTTGTAAGAAAACTGATTCCGACGATCCAATAAAAATGTGAAACACTTCAATTTTATCATAATCAACTCAGCTCTGCTAGAAAGACAAATTAGGCAGTAAGCACATTAGTGATAATTTATACTTATTTTATTCAGAACTACACAAAATTTATATTTACCGGGGGAGTTGAACTACACAAAATCTATGAAAACATTCACGCTTGTGATTTGATTCAAAGTCTAACTAAGAAACCAAAATAAACCTCAAAATAATCAATATGCCATTCAATTGCAAAGCTATTAAAAAATAAATAAATTGACTAAGAAGAAATAGAAATAGAGAAACACAAGTAGGTGCATTTACTGATACAACCAAACATGGAAAGCACTAGAAAATTCTCACCTGATTGCTTAATTGTACACTGAGAGCTTCTGAAAAGATCACCCAATCCAAAAGTCAATCGATGCCTTCTGAATCAATCACCTAATTCAGGATTCGATCATTTTAAACGATCTTCAGAAACTCAATCCAACATCACATAGACGAGCCCTAACTTAATATGCATATCGATTAGGAGTTGGAAGAATATGGAGATCGTTAAATTAATATGCATATCGATTAAGTTTAGTTTTTAACATCTAAAAAACTCAATCGTTATAAATTCTCTGAAAATTTTAAGCTGGAATTTAGAATGGAGAAAAAATTATTATTCCAACTATTGTCATTGCTTTTCCTGCTGGGAGGAACATGTATCACTGCAATAATAATTGAAAAAGATGAATTCTTACCAAGCATTATACAGCCCATGAGAGGTGCTGTATTAGAAGTCTTAAAAAGCTGAACAACTCCAAGAAATTTGACTTTGTCACAAGGCTTAAGTGATAAGACAAGCAGGGCCCATCTAAAAGCATATGTACAAAGCTGCTTAGATGAGTTTTGGGGCACCAAAACTCTCTGTTGATTTCTTGTTGACATGTTTCTGTCTGACTGAAGAAGCCTACCTTCACAAAAAAGGAGCATATGTGCATTAAATTTCCATGAAATAGAAAATTAAATTTGGTTTTGTCGACTATTATAGATATAAAGATCCACAGATCAGATTTGCCTAGACATGTATATAATTTTTTCAGACCTAATCTATGGAATTATAATGTTAACTGAGTATATATATAGAGGTTTGTTTGTTTCATTATGATCTTCGATTCTTCATCCATTTGGAGACTGTAAAAACTATCTTCATATTTTTTTGCATGCAGGCATGCGAACATGTGTGATTCCATATGTGAATGTGTGTGCGTGCATATTCGATTGAAATAATTATATCATTTTCTCACCTCTTTCTTTTTTCCTTACGAGTGACAAATGGGAAATTCATGGAAAGTTACAATCCTCAACACAGAATAGTAACACCTATACGCCTTCATCCTTTCTTAAATTTCCTCTCTTTTATCTTATTATTATCAAGAGGCATCATGCCATCACCCAATAATAAATTTCGTACTCTGCTGGTGAAAGTCATGTGTTTGTGTAAACAAGAATGTACCTTTCATTATATAAGAAATGATTCTCTCTTCTTTTCCCTTTTTTTTTTTTTATTTTTTTTTTTTGAAAAAAAAAAAAGTATTATTAGTTTAGCTATTTTTCAAATATTTTCCTTACCATTCGAATTGTTTTTGTTCATATTGTCTTCTTTATAGGTAATATATGTTTAAGAGAGTTGATTTTTGTGGATGTTATTGATCTAAATTAACATATGAAATTTTGATAGAATCTAGTCAACTCAACAACTCCTTTTTTCTCAATAATTTGGAGTTAGTTGCTTGAATTTTATTTTTTTCATTCCATTGTATACAAGGTATAGCCTCAACATAACAAAAATATCGGCACTACACTTTTAGAAAGAGTAGTGCTCTAAGAACAAAGGGTCTGTAATAGAAAACAGAAAACCTTAAAATCTATTGACACAAGATCAAAGGGGTTAATTCAATCTAAGTTTGATAAAATTAGAGCCCATTATATATTTAGACTAGAAATAGGCCTCATAAGACCCGCTCAAACTAGTACTATCTTTTTGTGCTAGCTTCATGCCTTGCAATGTACTTGGGTATCAAGGGCAGTCTTTTGTTGGTCTTTTTGGGCTGGAATGCTTTGAAATATTGGGTACCTTTTGTATTAGTAGTGGCCAGACCTCTAGTTTGATCCTTTTCTGTCTGGTTTCTGTACTGAGGTCTTGCCTCGCTGCCCAATGGGACTTTTGGTTTCTTCCCTTTCTTTGTACAGATATTTCTTCAGTTTTCATACAATACTATACTTTTTATCATTATTTTTATTTTTTTAAAAAAAATGGAAGAATTATACACATGACACCATACTATAAAAGAGTGAAAGTTCAAGGTTAGGACATCTCATCGCGGAGTGTAATCTAAGGGCTAAGAAATAATCTTCCTAGAACAATGGTATTATTTTACAATTTCAGGCACAAGGATTAATTAGAAATTAGAAATGCGATCTTGAAAGTATTAAAGGTCTGTGCTCATAAATACAAACAAAACAATTTCATAAAATTCAGAATGAACGTTCTTTTGTGGCAATTTCATAAAATTTACGACATAGACCACATCAAGAATGTATCTTTCCCAATTACAGTACTGAGTTTGTTTGTTTGTTTTTTTTTTCTTTCTTTCTTTTTTCCGGTAAATCTATAGAACCAAACTAGACGTTACTATATATATATATAGTGTTATTATAAGCCTGATGTCATCATTCCCAATTTATAATTACAGAACAAAACTAGTTAAGGTTGCAAAAACACATTTTCAAACAGGCATTCATTCAAACATGTTACGTGCAAACCAAAACATGCAATGATAAATCACAAAAAAAAAAAAAAAAAAAAATAACACCCAAAATTATACTATGATGGTCGTGTAAGACATCTTTCCAAATACCAGTTGGCTTTTTTTTTTTTAACTCAGCAGCACATTCCAAGACTCAAATTTTTTAATTATGCTACAAACACACTCTTAAACATAAAAACAGAGAATCAAACCTTTTGAAAGCAAATATGAAACCAGTTTCTTCATTGTAGTTGAATGCATCATCAGAACAAAACATCTCTTTCTGAAACTCTACCATAATTACCTTATAAAATGAAGAAAAGCGTTAGATACAGAAAATCACGAACCTGTTTGTTGTAGATATTGAAGTATATGTTGAAAAGGTAGCAGAGCCCGAACAGAGCTCCAAGCTGCAACGTGGATCGCCAAGCTCTCGGACTTCGAACACTCGCCAGCACTCTCGGGGACCGACGTTGCCCTAAGCATCCCATACGTGCTTCGGCACCAGAGGCGGAGCCGAAATCCAGCCACTCAATCCCGACGACGAAGAACAACAGATTTGGTAATCGCTGCAACGATGACCACAGACACTTCAATGACGGAGGCGAAATCAATCGATCTAAGGCAAGGATACAGAAAAAGGGTTGAATCTACACGAAGAGCTAGGGTTTATAGGTCTTCGAGGTTTTGCAACCGAAATCAAAGGGGAGAAGGTGAATGACACTGCTCTGCATTTTCGAGTTCACACGCTTGCTTTGTTCTCGTGTTTTTAATTCAATGGTGAAAACAATGCAACAATTGCCCAATTTGCCCTTATGAAATTCGGGATTGGATGTGAGATCCGAGATTACATGTGTCTAAGGATTATGTGGTCTTTTTATCTTTCGCGGAATTATAATGCTCAATTCAATGTCTATGCTTAGCGGAATTGTAATACCCAATTCAATGTTATGTACAAATTTACAGTTTTCATTTTTTATTTTATTTTATTTTATTTGGCGTTATTTGATATTATTTCAAAATATTCATTTTCAATCAAAATGTTGTTTTTTCACCAAAATTCATTCAATATTTGAAGTTTTTCTTGTTGAGATTTAAACGATTTCTTCTTAAATTTGTTACTTCCTCTGTCCCACTTTAATTGTCGCATTCGGAACCGTAACTCTTGTGATAGAAATAGTATTTATGTTAATTTAATCCTCTATTTTTTTTCATTTTTTATGATTTTTTGAGACAATGTCAGATTGTACTTTTTTTCACTAATAAAATATAGAATCTCCTAATTTTTTGAATTCAAAATTGCTTCAGGTTCCTCTGAGAATATTAATAAACCATGCGCCATGG
>JAOTQH010000022.1:276532-292748 GCA_025631255.1 Cornus kousa
ACAAACTCCCACTAAGACAATTTACTACCCACTAACATGCTAAATTAACACATGCATCATGGAAACAAAAATACTTAGAAAATACTAAATACTAAAATCAAGTTTATTTTCAACACAAGGTGAACCTAATCCAATCCGAAGCTGCCACTTCAAGACTCCATCATAACCTAAATATACATCCAGACGCCCATTACAGGTTTTAAAATTAAAATGTTGAGAAGATAATATGAATAGATATACTTGTATTTGAAGCAGATTAGTTCTTGTCTTGATGTCATTCTATATGCAATCTCATTTTTAGCCCAAACTTTTCAACTTGAGTTCAAAATTTTGAGCACTTAGTTTGGTTTGGCAAAGTTGAGAGGTTGCAATTCGAGTCGAGCCAAGTCCAGCATGCTTTGTGTAACCAAGTTGCACTCCTGCTACAATGGCTCTGGGTAATGAGTGGGAGGAAGCCTATAGTTTCTGTATCATTAGTAACCAAGTTGCACTCCTGCTACATTACATCCATTGTGAGCACTGGCCAACTTAATTAATATCTTTCAAATCCTTACTTTACGTTGTTTCGCAAGAGCAGGTTTACCAAGTCGACTTTGTGATCCTTTGTGTGGGAAGGTTCAGTGATGTTCCAAATATTCCAGATTTTCCTCCAAATAAGGGCCCCGAAGCATTTTGTGGCAAGGTGATATATTCCATGGACTATTCTGCCATGGATGACACAAGTGCTGCTGAGTTTGTCAAAGGGAAGCGTGTTGTAGTAATTGGCTTCCAGAAATCAGCCCTGGACATTGCAGCGGAGTGCTCTACAATAAATGGTGAGAAGCTAACCTCAATTTGACACACCTTCTTAACAGGAGAGTTGAGTTTACTCTCCAAATCTTGGACACACTTCATTTAAACAATGCAATAGTATCATATAATCCTCATTTTCATTTCTATTAATCTGTTGATCACTTATATCGAGCATTACAATTTTTACTACCATTACACATTTTTTTAATTGGGTTGCAGGGGTGGAACATCCATGTACAAATTATATACAGGACTGAACACTGGCACTTGTCCGATTTTCTTCCATGGGGAGTTCCCATGGAATAATATCTTTACCTCAATCGCTTCGCAGAGCTTCTCGTTCATAAGCCTGGTGAAGGGTTTCTACTTAGTCTCCTGGCAACAATTCTTTCACCTTTGGTATATCTCTTTTAGAATACTTGGAACTTCATTTCAAATAATAGACATTAATATGTGTATGATTTCATTATTTCAAATGGAATAAAATGGGGAAACATGATTTATATAATTGACTCAAAGTAGTTGAGATAAAATTATTTTTAGTTAAATTTTTGTTTAGATACATGTATTGAAGCTAACATATGCAGTCCAATTCAACAGAGATGGGGATTTTCAAAATTTGTTGAAAGTCACATAAAAAGGAAGAATCAGCTTGCAAAGTTTGGCATGGTGCCAAAACAACGTTTCTTAGAAGACTTCGGTTCTTGTTTAATCTCAGCCTTGCCCGAGGACTTTTATGATAAAGTTGAAGAACGAAGCATCCAACTGAAGAAAGCTATGAGTTTTAGCTTTTACAAAAAAGGGATTTTAATTGATGGTGAGGCTGAACCTCTAGAGACAGAAACTGTCTTATTGGCCACCGGCTTTAGGAGTGAAACAAAACTCAAAGATATTTTTATGTCACCAACCTATCAGAAAATCATAGCTGGGCATACTGATATGTCTGTACCACTCTACACGTTAGTTTCTTATAACATGAATTATCTATATATGCATATATGTATGTGAGGGATATGTAAATATATACACACTAATATGAACTTAATTTTATCAGGCAATGCATTCATCCTCGAATTCCACAACTAGCCATAATTGGATTCTCAGAGGGTTATGCAGACTTGTTCACCTCGGAGATTAGGTGTCGATGGGTAACAGAGCTTCTTGATGGCAAATTCAAGGTTCTTGAGTTAAAGAGATGGAGAAAAATGTTAAAAATTGAGGTGAATACTTCAAAGAGTCCTCTGGCCAGAATTACCGAAGATCTTGCATTGGTGCCCTGCATATATGGTCCAATGATCAACTGTGCAAGGACATGGGATGGAAGCCTAAGAGGAAGATGGGATTTATAGCTGAATTATTCGAGCCTTATGGCCCCATGGACTGCGCTCAGCCTTAAGCCCACTGTGTTGAATTACTACTAACTTTCACTATGCTCCATTACTATTATCAATAAAATGGAATGCCAAAAGAGCCCCTGCGTTGGGCCTTCAATTGGGATTCTATTGTACCCTCTCATCATATAAAATCCCTGATCACTTCTCACTCCATTCTTCCTCCATTGTTAAACCACTACAACTTCTTTTTGGATCAGTAATGCTAGCTAGCTCCTTTTCTAATCCCCATAGTCCCTCCCCCTTCTCTCTGCCCTCCTCAAAGCTTCATTTTTTAAAGAAACACATACTCTGAACAAAACAAGAACAATACAAAGATTTCAAGGATCTTATAAATTAGAAAATGCAAACAAAGATTTGTCAAGATAAAAACTTTAGAGAGACAATTTCATATGGAATTACTTGATGTTATGTCGACTTCATGCAACGAATTGCTCAGAATGACATGAAAATGTTGTCAATGCTTTCTTCGTTGGCGTTCACAAAGTCTCAAACGGAGAGCATAATTATGTACAAAGTTGTCGACTGTTGAGGAATAGGAGCTTCCATTACTGCAGATAGGTAGCAACGATCGTTGAGGGCACATTCGAAGCTTCTGAATCGGGGCCTGTCAGTGATAAGAGCAAGGAAGGGACTTATGTTGGTACGTAGTTGCTGGTTGTTGTTGTTGTTGGTCGTGGTGGTGGTGGTGGGAGAGTTGTTGGTGGTGGTGGTGGTGGGAGACCATAATAGGAAGGGAGTGTTAGGGTTTGATATTTCTCATGAACATCATGTTTTGGTACCCTGAGAATATTATTTATGCTTACATAAATATCTTCATTTTGAGCTAATATTACATCATCAAATTATTTTTAATCCTCACCTCACCAGCTACTTAAGGAGTATGAAAAACCTCCATCTTTGGGAAAAATCAGGAACCACCATCTTAAGAAAAACCTCTATCTTAACGTGTACCCAACCAAGAAAACAAGACCCTAAAATGTGACCCAACATAGATGTACCATGCATAACAATAGTTCCATAAGTTGTATGAATCTTAAATGCACATAATATAAGTTCAAGAAACAACCATCAAGTGCTGGAATTGATCAAAATAACCTTCTCTGGTAATAAATGTATTAACAAAAATCTATTCGATTTACAGGCAGTTTCTTATTCTGATGCGTCAATCAGATTATAAGAAGAATGCTGAAAAAAAAAAAAAAATGGATCTTACCAAGGCGCAGACAAAAAAAAATCATATCAAATAAACTGATAACCAAAAATTACTGTATAGCCCATAAGATCGAATTCAATGTTACAACTTACAAGCTAATTTTTGTTCCAAGGCTTGAAACTCAATCTCAGAGTGGCTGGTGAACACAATATGGATACCAGATTATTCCTTATCAACATCCAAACTGAAAATTGAAGCAAGAAAGGTAGTTAAACAACCATCAATAACTATTTGCAAAACAAATTCAGCAACGGCAACAAATGAGAACAATGATGGAACTGATAGACAGACGATTAATAAATATATATATATATATATCTATATATATCAAATTTTAGCCGATACAAACAGTTTATCTCCATGAATAAAGTGGCCTAATGGATAGTTCAAATAGATATCACTTGTGCATAGGATAGACTTAATGTTGCAAATTCTTTCTTGATACAGAGTAAAGCTTTAACCAAAATTCACTTGAAAATTTCATTGTCAAGGATTCTTTCAAATCAATCAACCTATATAAGCTACACTTCCAGACTTAAAGCAAAAAATTATTTTATCTTAGTACCCATTTCCAACCCTTTTACAACATAACCCGATAACACTCTCTGCTTCACTTGCTTATCATTGAAGGTGCTTCGACAAATTAATGCTAGGTCTCTTATATGTAAATAATAGGAGTTACCGGAGTAGCCACGGCATCGTACTCTTACTAGAACATTGTCTGGATTGCTGGACCCATACAGAGGCCGAGATACAGAATCTGGGTTTTCTTTGAATCATCCTTGCAATTTTCCAATCCTCTTAATCCATTGCCCCTGTAGAGTTCTCATCAGTTTTAGTTGCACCATTCTCCTAATGGAACTAAAATTTAAGTTTCTCAAATATTGAGAAGACTAACATAAAATTAACCAGATATACCTCCGATTTTGACAAAGGAAAGCTTAAATACACCAGAATATAGAGGTAATTAATTAAAACTTCTCAAATAGTTATTAGAAGAAACAAAGAACAGAAATACTTCAAGAGCCTCAAGAGAGAGAAGAAAAATTAATAGGAAGCAAACATGCATTCCATCAAAATTTATTAAGAAAATGACGATTGATTTCATTAATATAATACAAGAAAACTTATAATAGCCCTGGCAATGAAAAAGTTTAATAATTCAAGTACTTGCAGGTCCTGCCTTCCTGGGCCACAACTCAGGTGGTAAAAGGTGTGGGGTGGGATTGGCTTAGTTCTCAGGTCAGATTTTCATGCCCAAAAAAAGAAAAAGAAAAAGAATATTGGCAGAACCTGAGGCATTACTACAATTAGGAATTAAAAGATAACCAAAGAAAACCAACCTCAGTTCTCTTTAAGTCCCCATAAAGAAACCACCATGGACCAGTTTTCGACAATAATCTGCAATGTAAGATTAAAAATAGCCAACTGATAAGTACATTAAAACACGCATGACAAGGCAAGAAGGAAGTATCCTACCTGTAAAATCAGCACAATCTAGAAATCAACAACTATGAATGAGCTAAAATTTCTAACGACTTATATTCTTTTTGTTTGTGTAAGAAGAGTCTTACATTCATCTAACAGTTTCTGACATGCTGTACAGCTCTTCAATAAATTATCGTTTCAACAAAACTAGCTCCTACTGATTGAACATAAAAATGTCTTTAAAGCCACACTCATGTAAACAGGAAACTTTTGCTAGTAGAGAAAACACAAACATGTTCCTAAAACATGTATACTGAAGAAGATAAAGCAGAAAACCAACTTTTAACACTACGTCTAGTACATATATTATATCTTAACAAGATTTACATCAAAAGTTATATCTCACTATATCAGCACTTCACCATCAGGAACTTTATCGACCTCATCATTAGAATGAAAACTCATTTGCTGACACAAATTTCTGAACAGAGGAAAGAGACTGCTCATAATATTATCCAGTTTACCTGATATATCCTGCCACCATACGCAATCCCATTAAGAGAACCAAGCCTGACCAAACACCGTAAAGACCAAAAAATGAAGGAGCGTACAGCAGAAACACGGAAGATATTGCTCCCACCACCATCTATAATTCCCGTCATAGATTTTAAGAGAAGTTATATAAGCAATCTTGACAGCCCAACTTGTGACATCTCAAAGAGATTAAACCTAAAACCTTACCATAGAGTGAGCTGCATATGAGAAATCTGAAACACCATAATGGAGACCATCAAAAACAAAAGCTAGAGCATTTATTGGTTGACTGGCACTGACAAACTTTAACAATTTTAGATAAAATCACATTAGCAAACGATTAGCACATCCACATCCAATTAAAGAAAAATTTTGAAAGATACAACAGGGCAAGCATACGTACCAATACCCCAGTTCTAACAACCCCTAAAACTTCTGTGTCCTTGGTAAACAAGGTAGCTAAAGAACCAAAAGATGCCCCCAAAAGCACAGCTAAGAAAACACCTGTGAATAATCCCGTCTGCAAAAACATGTTAAATCAAGGTCTCAAGCAAAACCAAGAAATGCATCTCCAGCATGAAGAACCTAGACACCTATCAATAACAAGATCTGAATTTCACCTGGCTAAAGTTTAGCAACACAGAGCATGCTGAAAAAGCATACAAGAATGACATACCTTTAACACAAAGTACGTAATTTCCCTCACATTGTTGTAATCTCCTTTTGAAAAAGAACTTGCAATCAAGGCCTATAAGGAACAAAGTCCGTCAGAGAAGAAAAAACATAAACCACAATACTTGACATGAACAATAAATTCTGTACCAAGTGAAGCACAAATTTTGGACTTGAAAGACTTCAAAAATGCCTCAATTCTGTTTGCCAAGTGCACAAAAAGCACTTTGCAGAAAAAGGTCACTTCTGTCAGGAAACCAAAAACTTCAAAAAGTCTACCAAAGTACTTTCAATTTTAAATTTGTAATTACAAGCCCTCTCTTAAGCTTACATTTATGACCTTCTAAAGACAATTCTTACTCTATTGATTAAAATCAACATCAACTAACAGTCCCCAACCAAATCAGATTATTCGTATCAGAGAAATGGGAGAGTAGATACCTAATTTAGAAATGGCATATGAGAGCAAACTCAAATCCTGCTTTAGAAAGATAATTTTATACCTGACCAGATGCCCCAAGTGCATCTGTGAGAAGGGACACAGCCAACCATACTTGTAAGCATATTTGATGAGCAGCCATAGCTACTGGACCTTGCCGAGCAGCCATTGATGTTGCCAGTGTTAGGGTCAAAAGGACAGCAAGAGTTCTCCCAAGAAGAAAACCGCCTAGAAGACCACAGAATTTAATGGAAGAAAGAAACAGATTCACCCAGAATCTTGATAGAACAGGATAGCAAAACAGAGAAAGCAACCGAAGTAGAGAATATGATTAAATACTACAATATCTCATGACATGAAGTTTCTATTTTGTCCTTTTAAATGGACAATCC
The DNA here is from genome assembly GCA_025631255.1 of Cornus kousa. Lineage (NCBI taxonomy): Eukaryota > Viridiplantae > Streptophyta > Magnoliopsida > Cornales > Cornaceae > Cornus > Cornus kousa. Next base: position 283,397 of record JAOTQH010000022.1, read on the forward strand.
AGGCAAATGGGAAGAAATTAACCATGGTCTTTCCTTTTGGACGACTAAACTAGTTAACTAAACATGTATAATTGTATGCTTGAATGGAGAGCCAACAAAAGTCAATATCTTTCATTGCCTTATACTAGATCCTAAATGCAGAAAAAGTCAAACACAATCTAAAAGAACTGAGCTACACAATATCCCATGACAGTAGCAGTAAAAAATATAAAAGCATCTATTGAATGCTACACGACATGCCATAAGAGTGATCCCTTCTGTTGATCAAAGGGATATTTGCAAGTTTTGGCCCTGCCACAGCAGGGTGCTGGTGAGAGAGGGTTCAAGAAAAACCCAACCTTTTGCTATTTCACAAAGTGATTATTATGAGGCTCAAACTCGCGCTAGTGGCACTGATGCTTGAGCGTTTTAGCACTGAACATTTCTGTTAACTATGTAACACAAATGTTCCCCCACATAATTCAATTGTTGAAACTACTGTCAAGTTCTAGAGAGAGAGAGAAGAATAAGAATCATTTGTAGACTGGAGACCACAATTTATTCTAGCTTCCTATGGTATGAGGCTCTCTCCAAATAACCAATTCACTACACAACAAATCACTAAAAAGCAACATCTTTTGGTAGGTAAAAATCCCAGTAAAGATGAAAAGGGGACACGACCTTTGTATGTACGAATTATTCAATACTATAATGAAAACCACTCAAGAACTTCAAGTGCATATCTGTCAAGAACCCTACAAAAGAAGTAATACAACTTTGTAATCCAAACAAAGATCTCAGAAGCAATTTTTTCAGAATTTCAGTCTATGCAAAGAAGCTTCACCCCTTTGACATCTCTAGCCTTTATTTTAAATTAGTGTCCCACACTTCCTACCCTCCTCCTAAATCCTGAGACAGAGTCTGGTTTGATAATGCTATTTGTAATATAAAGTCTCAAAATTTACAGGAAGCACAGAAACACAAATTAAATGTCATCATAGCATAAATTGAATCAATCAAATGATTGTCAAGAATTTGTAATCACAGCATTATTTATCCTAACATACACTCACCAGATTTCATATAACCACCAAACTGTAGTGATCCCAACTTCGGAGGCAATAATACAGCTCTCTTATTAAGATACCAGATCATCAAAAAGGTGACAATATATCTGAAACAGAAAGAATCTAGTCTTAAGTGATGCAGAATATAAATAAGGAAGAGCTATAAGTAGAAAGTACATACTGAGATAGAATAGTCGAAATGGCTGCTCCAGTTACACCCAATCTAAAATAATACATAAGTATGGGAAACAAAAATATAGCTGAAAAATTACCTACACCTGCATATAGAACAACTAAATCAATTAGCATAAAGAGAAGTAAAATAAATGTAAAAGGGGGAGGGGGGTTGATGGCGCAAAAACAAAGGGCAAAAAAAAAAAAAAAAAGAAATGTTAGAATTTAACTGAACTCTGACATGTTCAGAAGTCCTTGATGTCAATCAATAACAACACTGGTGATTATGTTCAGGAACTATTTTAAAACATCAATGCGAGGAGAAAAGTTCTTGCATGACCAACACGGCCTTTTAGTATAACCAACACCAAGAAGTAAAACAAAACCTTCACTTCAACAACCATACTGATCCCATATGACATGACTAAAGCTACAGGATGCATATAAATATTTTAAAGTCAACGCTCCTGTATCTATATAGAGTATCTCTAGTAAAGTGGAGATTGTACATAAATCCCCTATAAACACTCAATTTTGGGCATTTCAATTGTATAGCAATTGAAATCCCATGTTGATGCATTCCAAGTTCATATTTTATGTTCTGTACTAGAATGGTGTCTTTACACCTATTAATCTACCACGTATGTGTAGCTTAAATATTCTGTCAAAAGCATCTTGTTTTTCAATTAATAGTGTATCCATATAATTCGAAACCAGCTTTCCTAATCAATCAAATAAAGTGCAGGAACCTGCTATCATCAAACTGAATATCTAACCTTCCCACATTTGATGACAGACTATATCCCAGCAAACTAAGATTAACATTTCAAACAAATCTGCCACTAAAAGGGATATACGCATGTAACACTAACATCCAAGTCCACCTATCAGAAATCAACAAATCGGATTATACACAAGCTTGATAACTAAGAAAAACTTGTTCTGAAAAAGTTGTGATTGGACTGGGAAAAAGATCATGATGAAGATATATTGAACATTTACTTTGGAAGTTTCAGTATAATATCAAAACATGGTTGCCATTCTTCTTTATTCAATAACCAAATCAAAGATAGACCTGCATAATTCCATGCAATAAAATATATGAAATTATGAAAAGTAAATAAAAGAACCCAAAAAAAAATAAATAAATAAAAGGAGAAAAAGTAACATAGCACAGTGGTAAGAACTGTAGAAAAATTTGGCACAGCATCTACAAGGATAGGGTTAGGAGTTCAATTCTCATCACTAGTGTATCAACAGAAAAGGAAAAAGGCTTGGAAACAAGAAAATAAATATCCACTAATGACATGACACAAGAAATATATATTCCTGTGGAAAAAATGTCCAATTAATTAGAGAATTTCATACTTAATATTTATCTCTCTAAAATTAAAACCACACTTGCCTAGACAAAATACAGGAGTCTTTGTATCCTTGAAACCACGAAAAATGCCTTGAAGAGCCAAAGAAACTACAACTGCAGGTCCACCGAGGGCCCTAAGTGAAAGAAACCTTTGTGCCAGAGGACGCATGGAGGAAGACTGCCAAGAGAAGAATTGTGTTTAAACCAAAAGAAAATCTTTGTACACGATTAGTCATATACATGAAGTACACACACCCACACACACACGCACAAACACATATATGAGAAAAAATATATATACTAGATAACAAACTGTCCCAAATATAGACAAATACTTGCATACTCATAGTGCAAGTGTACCATAATTCTACACCAATAGAGAGGAACGACATGTGCGATATTTAAACTGATATCAAAATATTTTAGCCTCTGTTGTTTTTCATTTGTCTTCTCTTCACTGAAGGCTAAATAGCTTGGCTCAAAGCAGAGGAACTGCTAACTATATTAAGATGATAGACAACACACACCTACAGCTACCAAATGCTGAAGAAGAGGGTTGGTAGCTAGACATTGTTCTAGATAGATACACATTGTAAAAAAGGATTCATGCATCTGGTTGTTCAAATACGCTCTACTGCATGCAGGATTGGAGCTATCCGGAGCTCAATAGGGGCTTTTTCTCATTTTTTTGTATATATTTTGATAATTCTAAAATTGCCACCTCAAAATTCTCAAAAAAACTCTTTGTTCTTTGCATATTTAGCATTTTTTTTTCAATTTTTATCTCCTCTCCACAGAGTCCTGCTCTAACTCTCTCTCTCTCACCCCTCGAAAGTCTTTCTCCCAACTTGGAGAAATCCTCTCCTGTCGGTCATATCTCTTTCTATGACTCAAATTCTCTTCATGGAAGACGCACAAAGAGGTAGAGTTTTAGAAGACCTCTTTTGGTCAATTCTCAACCCTAAGCCTGTCAAGAACCCTAATTCCCTTTTGAAGTAATTTGTTCTTCATATAAAATAACAATATCATTTTGGGGGGGAAAAGTTAGGAAAAGGAAGTAAAATTTTGTTAACACCAATAGGTTGAATGTTTTGTGAATTGATTCTCCAAAAGCATGATATATAGGTTGTTATAAATCGCCCCCCACTAGAGTAAATACCTGGTTCCATCACTGCTTGCAAGTACGCCCATGTAAATTGCAACATCATGCTAGGGCATTCTTCTAGATAGAACTAATGAAAAATACGATTCATGTGGCTAAACCCAAGAAGTTGGGGTCAAAAATTTGTTGGCATACACATGGGCACACACAACAAAGGAAAGAAGGTAAATTAGTATCTTACATAAACTAAACATATTTAAAGCTTACTGTTGATATGCCCATCAAGTTAAGTAATGGTCCGGATCCCAAAGACAAGGCTAAAGCTTCAAAGATGCCAATGCCAACTGCTAAAAGTAATGCCGTAGACACGGAGGATAGTTGCTGCCTTTTAACTACCCCATCGAAAGGTTTGCCATTAGTACTTTCACAATCTTCTGTACAACAACTATCCAAAAATTAGAAACAGCAGTTATAATGAATTCAAAATTAACTTGAGATCCCTAAAGCTTCAAAAATCAGTTTAATTTTACCTGGGATAGGAACTCTGCTTGCATTTCTTGAAATTTCTTCAGCCACAAAAGAAGTTGCAACACTGAGGAGAGGGATGTTAAATAGCTTTGATATAATGTTAAAGATTGATATGGACACGCCAGCTGAAGCCAACTCCAAAGGGCCTAAGGAAACAACAAAAAGGTTATAGTTTCATGTAAACATGATAACCCGGGTGCAGAATCTAACCCACAGTTTGTCTCCATATTTTGTAATTAGAAGACAGTAGCAATGCATTTAGTAAATAGGATAATCAAGATCAAACTTCCACAACCTTATCTAAGAATCTTCTAGCAAACCTTTACCAAAGGTAAAATCTAAGAAAATATAAAACTTTCAAAAGTTACTCTATCAATGCCAAAACAAATAAAACAGAATGGCTAAATTTACAAAAATAGCAAACAGTTCTATTTATTTATAGAGAATGAAAGAAAAAGAGAGATTCACAGTGATGTTGCCGATAGGTTAAATGGAGAGTGCTACTAACTTATTGTTCGGTTACTCTATACCTCTATCAAATGGTCAATTATATATAGTAATTATGCATCCAGCCATGCTAAATTGGACAGAGAAGCTAAAAAAACATGTCCATAGAATTAGCATGGCAGAAATGCAGAATTTATGATGGATGTATGCTATGCATTAGTTATACGGTGGTAGTAGCACCAAATGAATGAGTTCTATTTATTTGTAGAGAATGAAAGAAAATGAGAGATTCACAATGATGTTGCCGATAGGTTAAATGGAGAGTGTTACTAGCTTATTGTTCGGTTACTCTATACCTCTATCAAATGGTCAATTATATATAGTAATTATCCATCCAGCCACACTAAATTGGACAGAGAAGCTAAAAAAACATGTCCATAAAATTAGAATGGCAGAAATGCAGAATTTATGATGGATGTATGCTATGCATTAGTTATACAGTGGTAGTAGCATCAAATGGATGTAAAATGAGAGAATTGGGTGAATTGGTTTGGCTATATGAAGAGATCAATAACTATACTTAAAGGATGTGTTGTTTCACATTGAGGATAATGCTATGGAAAGGATAAGAACAAAGTTACCATGGGCTAAGATAACAATGAAAAAGATGATAGCGTGTCCTTAGATAGGGTAGAATTGCGAACAAAATTCCTATAACCAACCCAAATGGTTGGGCAAGCCTTTGTTGACTTTGAGTTCTATAGCAACAGAATCATCCAATTTCCGGATGGAATCAGTATGCCTCTTATGATTTCAAATCATAATATAATTCCTGACAAAGTATTATATCCATAAGTCATGGTGGATATCTAACATGTAAACAAAAATAATCATAATTATTATAAAGCAGACGTATGGGTCATTGCTTGGTGCAAAAGGATGCAAGTTCAAGTATGAGAGTAGTCACTTTGTGCAGAATAATACCAAAGATTAGGTTTGTCTTCAGTCTTCCCACCCAACACTCTGCGTATATTATTGAGGCCTTTAACATAAAACATACCAACCTATAATGATTAAATCCAGGCTACTGAAATAGCTCCAATATAACAACTAAAATTCATGAGCAGTAACTCCTAAAGTACCCTGTAGACAGTTAATAATACTAACCTTAAATAAGCAGGTCCTGCTTTAATCTCTTAAGCTAATAAGAAATCTACTAGAGGTGGAATGATGCCCTATGTATTTGCAATGCGATTCCCAAACAATATGATGCAATCATGGAACAAATTACTACACCTCTGTCCAATTATTCTAGTATGACAACCTATTTGAGGATGCCAAAGGATGGCACTTTGTACTTATGGGCCAAATCAACTCAATATCCAAGAACAATATGCCTAAACAAATAAATTATAAGAACAAAGGGGAAAAAAAAAAAAATTTGTCCCAAATCCTCACCATAAACAAAGAAACTGAAGCTAGTCAGGAAAATGAAAATTCTCCACAACTATCACAAAAAAATGAAGGGACCAAACATCAACTATTACACCTTACCCAATCTACCAATATATGCTGTCTCCATCAGTTGTGCCAATGGTTCAATAGCCTGTCCAGCAATTGCAGGCAAAGAAAGCATTATAAGCTCACGTTTGACATCCTGACTAGGAAGAATCTCTGTCTCACTACAAACAAATTTAACAAAGTTAATTAGAACCAATAATTAAGCTACAATTGTTGGAGCAGCTTTATGACAACGGAACCAATCAGACAAAATTAAAATACAATGTTACAGACATAACAACAAATCTTAGCAGATATAGAGCAAAAACCTAAGCTGTTTCATGTAAAACACCTAAGCTTGTCCAGGACTACCATTAACAAAGAAGTTTTATGGAAAATGCTCCACGTCACAAAATTTTCCAATCCAAAAGATAAAAAAATTGATGCCAAAAGTTCCAATTTTAAAATACTGGGAATAGTAATGCAACAACAAAACAAACTAAGGTCAGCATCAGATTTGTGGTTTCCATAAAGAAGGCTTTTCATTTCTTAAACAACATCTATTAACAGAGGGATCCACCTTTTAACTGTCACTAACTTTAACTTTTGTTATTTTACTTTTCTTTTCTTTTCTTTTCTTTATCTTTTTTTTTTTTTTTTTCTTGTTAAAGATAAATCACTACATGTTGTCAGTAGACTATTCAGTACTTGTCAATATATATTCCCAAAGACTAGGTCTTGTCTTAGTATCTAGTTTATAGGAGTTGTCATAACAAACACCGTAGTCGTGCAAGAGTGCAATGCTTATCTGCATGACATCAAAGCATAGAAGTCAAGAAACAACACTCAGAAGCACAAAAATGCAATACAGTAAAAATGTTCACAATGACCACTAAGGTCATTCCTCTCCCACCTCAATCAACCTTATATGTATGCCCAACCAAAATTGTGATTCCATCTTGCCAAACAGGTCTTAAAGAATCCTTGCAATCACTATCCGTGCAGGCAAATGCTTCCCTCATGTCAGTTTCAGATTGGCATGTGATAGTGCAGGAATATCGATCCTGATGTGCATCCCAAAATTTATATTATGTTACATACAATGTGAATGTCAACGATGATATCCCGATGCATAATTATTGATTATCCATCTAAGTTTATGTCTACTAAACTAAGATGGATAACATGTATTAAAGCATCAGACATTTCAGTACATGCATGCTGCTCCCATGAAAAATCACACATCCTTTTAAAAAAAAAAAAAAAAACAGTAACATGTTGTGCAATACCACTACCATGATGAAAAATAAGATGACCGGTGTAAGGTCTTACTAAACTTCTCCGCTAAAACTTGGGAGCAAATGTTCTTCTGTACCAGAAATCTGCTCCAAATCAGAAGAGTGCATGCCACAATCAGAACTCAACTGAGAACTGACCATGGGAAAAACACGCCTTCTTCTGCAAAAACTCGCTATTGAATGCACCGACATTGATGTGAGGTTTGAGAACAGATTGCAATCCCAAACAACATTTCCGTGGATCAATCTCTTCCTATCAATTAACATAACAGAACTGGAAACTCCGCGTGCTCGTCCTGAACAAGTCGCGTTTGTCACCTTCTGAATTGGGTTCCACCCACTACTTCTACTGGTCAATCCATCAAACAGCGCCTCGCCACCCAGTTGTGCAACCGCCATTGTTCAAGAATTGGTATTATTTCTTCATAATAAAAAAATACCCATGTCAGAATTCAGAGTGTACAATCTTTTACCGTAAAGATTCAATTATTGTCTGTACATTCTCTAAAATTCAAGATTCAAGATGTACATAAATAACAACCAATTAGATTTTTTAAAAATTGTTTACAAGCTAAGCTAAGAACTAGGTAGAGGATACCAAAATAAAATAGTCATTGTAGTTTTCCGTTAAAACAACTGCGCAATATATTACTTTACTATTTCAATGCATGTGTTTCATGTTAATGTATATGTATAAGCGAATATATCTACATATATATATATATATATATACACAGAGCAGAAAGGATGAAATCAAGAAGCAATTGAACCCAAATTGGGGAAAGAATCAAGAAAACAAAGAACTCAAAATGCGGTGGGAAAGAAGGATTTTTTTGTGTAGTTTGGTTCAAAATTCGAGACAGGTGAAAGAAACAGGAAGAAGCTGCCCGGAAGATAAAAGAAAGAATGAAAATGTAACAGCAGATAGAGAAAGAACAATCACCGATCTTTGTTTGTTGGACACTAGGGTTTGAGAGAAATCGAAATAAAGCTGTGAATTATTAGTACGAGCGTTCAGAGGATATAACCATAACCGACGCTGCGTCAGTGTCACTATGCAGCGGGAAAAATTATTGGGTACCCAATTATGGAGCTACCTAATCCCGACCGACCTTTAGAACGAAAACATTTTACATGAAATATATACATTTAACATGAAAGTATCACTTTTTTTTCTTTTTCTTTTTTTTTTTTTCTATTTATATTTTATTTTCTGTTAGGCAAATAACTCATTCCAACATTTATGCGAGGGAGTCTAAAACGATAATGGTCTCAAGAAAGTTATAAGACATTAAAATTATGTTTTTAACTAATTTTTTAAAATAGTTACGAAAAAAAAAAAACTGTGAAATTACCAACCTACTTGATTTAATTTTTGAAAAAAAAAATTATTATTGAATAATTGGAGAAAATAAATAAATAAACAATGTGCAGGTTTTTGTCCCACCTGCATGGTACAATTATAAATGTTTTAAAAAATTAGAAAAAGAAAGAAAGAAAATTGACTTCAAGAGAAATCAAATTCTCAACCTCCATTTGTCTTTTTAAAGAAATATTAGATAATGATGTTTAATAAAAAAAATTAAAAAAATAATAATAATTTTTTATTTTCAGAACTTTTGAAAGCTGGTTTCAAAGTGTATATTGTGAGTATCAAATCTGGAACTGATTTTATTTTATGCTCCGTTTGGTTGGAGGGACGAAAAAATGGATGGAAGGGAGACGGGAAAGGATGGATGAGTCATCCCTAGGGAAGGGAAAGTGTCTCTTTCATTTTTTGTTTGGTTCAATGGAAGGAATGGCAGAAAGGATTGATGGAATGGTAGTTTTTTTTTTGTTTGGTTAGAAGGAAGGAAATGATAGTTTTTATATACTTTTTACTAATATACCCTTA
>JAOTQH010000022.1:297813-308431 GCA_025631255.1 Cornus kousa
TTTTTAGCATGTATAGTATGTGTATATGCATAAAAGGAGGTTTTTAGACATTTTAGAAGTCAAATGGGACCCGCTTTGACCATGGGATTACAAATAGGCCACATATACAGATTTTTGGTCCATTTTTCTTCTTCCTTCAGCCGAGACCAGATTCTTCTCTCTCTAAATCTACAACTTCAAGCTTCAATTTCACCTTATTCCTTCATGAATTGATCTTCGCCATAGAGGGCAAAGTTGTAGAGCTCGAAGAGAGCTTAAATTTGATCAGAGCAAAGTTGTGTTTGGAGGACATTAAGATTTTCAAAATTTGGGGTTTTGCTCTTGAATGAGGTAGAGTTGTCTAACTTTCATAGTCCTCTAATTTTGTAGTCAAAATCATGTTTTTCCCTAATTTTTGCATGCTAATTTGGTGTTATATTGGCAATTGATGTTGATATGTATGTGGTTATATGTTTCTAAATGATTATATAGTGGATCATGCTATTTGATTTCATATGTGAGAATATGAGAACAAATTTATGTTGTATGACCTTGATGATGTATAAAATACCATGTATGCCAGGTGTTGTAGAATTGTCAAATTCATGTGAAGTTAGAATTGTGACTATGAATTGATAATGATGACTATTGAAGCATGTTATATATTATAAGCATGACATTGATGACATTGCATTGTCATTGGACATTGGGTGTATTGTGAGGAAATGTGGAATCTGAATGTGAATTTGAAGAAGTTTTGATGAAATGTTTTCCTAAACCCAGTTTTGGGGAGGTACCCCTTTATCGGCTGTGCTAACTAGCTAATAGGGACACATGAGGTACCCGCGAGTAATTTAGAGATCTCGAGCCCCAAATGGTAGTTAGGAGGTACCCTTTACCACGGATAACTAAAAAATTCTCCCTAGGGATGGTGGGAGGTATCCAAAGTCTGGTTAGTTAGTACATTTTTTATGTGGGAGTGCGGGCGTGTGTGTGTGGTAATGCACTTGCATAAGTCATTTCATGCATTGCATCACTTCAATTGTTGATGATGGATAACTTGTGACTTGTTGATAATGTGTGATCCTGACATAATCCCTATTCTCTTATTATATTCCTTGATGTGTCTAAGCATGCATTTGTCTATTTAATTTTAGGAGATGCCATTTAGGCAATCTCTACTGAGTCATTGTGATCATTCCTCCACTTATCATTTTCAGGAAACGGAAGGAGGTAATAGACAACCCACAACCTCTTCCATGATGGCATCGTGACTTCTTTTGCAGACTAGGCGTTTGGTCTATTTTCAAGCTTGTAATTTTGATGTAAAATGGGATTTGTAATGGACATGTAATTTATTTTTCCACAAGCTTGTATATGATCGTTACTTGTTTTTATTTTGTGGATGGAAATAGTTTTGAGACCATTCTTTAGCCTTTTGTGGTCTCATTAGGATTTCTAATCCCATGTACGGCCTTATGGCCATGTTATGATGTAATCAGATCCACTTGACTACATTTGATGTATTAAACTTGCCAAAGTGATTATCTAACATGTATGGATGTTAATTCGTGGTTGTTTTCGGTTAAATGTATATTTTCGGGGCAGGTTTACATAATATATATGCTCATATTTGGACCCAAGGGCTGTAAGGGACTCAGGACACACAAACAGACCTTAGAGGCCTTTTCTGTAGAGAATCAATCGATGTGTGGCAACCTAGACGTCGACCGATATCTCAAATTCTTAGGCAGTAGCAAATTTCACTATTCAAGGACAAACCAGTCAACGTCTAAGGACTAGATGTCGACCGAGTTCTGTACCCCTTCATTTTCTTTTTCTTTTTCCATTTTGTCCAGTCCCAGCCTATTTAGTGATGCTAATGACACTATAAAAATCTAGTATGGTGTATTAATTACATTTTGACCTTAGAAATGAATATGTTGCCCTTAAATGACATCAGGTTAGGTTAAGGACCCGGATAATGATTCGGACCCCCGGGTTCGGGTCATTACATTGTTTTATTTTTTCAATTCAAATAAAGTTATTAGGATAGATAACCTCATCTATTTTATCTTCTCCCACCGGTTATTTATTCTCTCTTGTGAGTCTATTTAAAGTATCCTTGTATTCATATTTCTTTTTAGAGAGAGTTAATAAAAACTCAGTTTTGCTTACCTGACTATTGTTCTTTCTCCTCTGTTTTCTATCTTTCCTGTGATTTAGTTATTCAAATACCCAAAATTCTATCAATATGTACTCAATTTTTCATTTGCTTGAAGACAGCCTGCACAATTTTTCATTTGCTTATAGTGTGTGAGATGCGAAACTATTATGTAAATGTCATTAGTTTTTGTTCCTCTCCATTTTGACAACTAGAATCTTTGACAACTTTTAAGCAATCAATTACAATCCTCGAGTTCAATAACAAGGATAAAACATGGTGGGACTATTTATTTCATTTCCAAACTAATCACCTATCAAGGATACATAAAATTTTATGAGGCGGGTGGCCTTTTATTGGGACAAACTTTTATGGTGAGTTTATTTTTGTAATTTTAATAGAGTTTTCTTCATAAATTTTTAAAAATTTAAAGTGTAAAATTCCAAAAATAAAAAAATAGAGGGGCGAATTGTAATTTTACTGGGACATCTTCATAAATTCTAAAAATATTAAGGTATAAAATAAAAATATATAAAATTCAGTGGGGCATCTGCCCCCACTAGTTCTATATTGGGTCCGTGCCTATTTGAGTATTTGTCAAATGGCTTTATTTGAATCTAAATGCTATTATTGGTGTTATTTGTCCGTTGTTTCCGTCGCACCAGCTCCAAAATAACATTTAGTAGCAAGAAATATTTTAGAAGTATCTATATGTGTATGTATATGTATTTGCAAGTGCAGGAGTGAATCAATAGTTTGTTTATTCTTTAAAAAAAATGTCAGTGCCGCTTCTGTTTTATTTTTGTCAATGTGCATTGAGTGCGTGCACGAGTTGTGTATGTTGGAAATAAGTGCACTAGAAACACATACAACTCAACAATTTTGGAAGAACATAACTTTCACCATCACACTTGCTCCCCCACTAAGACAATTTGCTACCATTAACATGATAAATGCACACCTGCATCATGTGTACCAAAAAAGAGTTTATTTTTCATGCTCGCTGTGTCAGCTGTGAAGTGGATGAGATTCCTTATGTGTCCTTCACGCCCAAGATATATATTGAACAATTGCCAAATGAAAGATCACAATTTGCAAGACTATAATTCCACTGCCTCCAAATACAAGAAATAAGAGAGAAAAATGGATTCCTCAAATAGCCAGTTCCATGCTCGCTCTGTCAGCTTGCCCTCTCGATCTCATCCACTCGTCCCTCAGTTTGATGAGCACTTGTGTAGAGTTAGATCTTCTGAAGCTACCTCTTCCTCATCATCATCATCAATAAGAAAAAGGCTAAGTGGCCTTGAAGATTTGTATGAGTCAGTACACGATTTGTTTCTATTGCCACACGTTCCTCAAGTCTTTGCCCAGGAGCGGCACGAGAAATGGGTTGATGAGGCTTTGGATGGATTTCTCAGGCTCTTGGATGTCTTCGGCACTGCTAGAGATGTCCTGTCGCAGACAAAGGAGAATGTACAAGAACTTCTTTCAGTCCTGCGCAGAAGAAGAGATGCCAATCGCTTTGGAGGATGCTTGGCCTATAGAAAGAAGGTGAAGAAGGTGATCCAAAAGTCACTAAAGGACTTGAAGAGTATAAAAAATAAACATGCTTCCCTAGTAGCCCTGGACAAAGACCATGTGGCCACTGTTAGCATGTTAAGAGAGGTTGAAGCAGTCACTGTTGCGGTGCTTGAGTCCTTGTTGTCCTATATTATGGGGACAAAGGCGGAATCAAGGTCGAGAAGCTGGTTTTTAGTGTCCAAACTGATGCAGCAGAAAAGAGTAGCATGTGAAGATGAAGAAACAGATGCAAATGTGTTTGAGAAGTTTGATGCTGCTTTACATTCTCTCATGGCTCACAAGACAACAAAATCTATTCACATTGAGAACATGCATATCCAACTTGGGAAGTTGGAGTCGAGCATTCAAGATCTTGAAGAAGGAATTGAGTCCTTGTTCAGGCATTTAATCAAAACTAGAGTTTCCCTCCTCAACATTCTCAACCACTAGCCAAGAGAATATGATATAATGGGATCCAAAGTTTTCTCCTCTGAAAAAGGCCTGCTGAGTAGCTAGCTGTTCATATTTTTACATCAAAATCAATGTACTTGTATATATTGTCCTTTTTTTTATTTTAAATCAATATACTTGTCCAAAATTTTCAGTGCTGCATTACCCATTTCCTATTCCTATAAAATTTATTGTGTTAAAATTAAATAGAACTTATATCTCTATCATTTATTTTAGATCTCTAATTTTTATCTAATACATGGAATTTCTATTGGAAAAGAACAAATAATCATGTGATGGTTTGGGAGCAGACTGAGGCATTTTCTGCTGATGTGCCTGCTTGTGTTAGTGCATATATTCAGTCTGTACCTTTGGTTTGGGAGGTTATCAAATGGAAGCATGGGGTGGTGAGTTTCAAGTCCATTTGGAATCATTGTAAAACGCATGACGATAGTCTGGATTGGCATAGAATAGTTCGGAGGTGTTGCAGGCCTAGGGCTTCATTTGCCTGCTTTGATTGTTCAGAATTCCTTTCCTAGTCTGGTTAATTTGCAGAAGAGGGGTTTGTGTCAGGTTTCCATTTGCCATTACTGTTATAGTGTTGTTGATTCTGCGGACCGCCTCTTTATGTCTTGCCCTTACGCCAAATGTATTTGGAATAGACTGAATGATATTTTGAAGCTATGCCACACCTGCTGTCTTTGTGTCAGCTTTTGGTTTGGTTTTTGCATCAGACGAAGGTTAAAAGTCATAGAGCAAAGGTTCTCCAATGTATGTTTCTTACTGTAATCTGGGCTATATGGAAACAGAGGAATTCGGCTCTTCATGATGGTAGAAATGAGACAGCTGATATGGTTTCTCAATTGATTTATGGGAGTGCCTTTCTCAATCATGTCAGCTTTTGCAAAAAATGTATAAAAACATGGTATGAAAATTTCATTACATCAATTTATTATAAATTTCTCATAAGAAAAAAGAAAAAAATAAACAAAACTTTTCTATCGCTTGAATGAACAATGGTTTTGGATTCTTGGTCTCTAAAATGGAATTGTAATAACAAAAATCACAAACAAATAATTGTCCTACAAAGTTGTGGCTCTGGAATTTTTTCTTTTTGGATGTCTGTACTAGCATAAACAACATCAAACTATCCCAAAAAAATGTATTTTGATCACAAGTACTACTAATATTCATTGGTATTAAGTCTTCAAATTCATTGTGTGTGTGTGTATAGATTACTACTCAAATGTAGCAGAAACAAACAAGTGAAAAATATGAATGCAACAGCTTGAATAATTAAATACAAAAACAAGGACTTAATGAATTGTAGCCCCTAATGAATATGTATCTGCATCTGTAAGGATCAATGAGCTTAATCTTATCATCAATGGCAATAAAGAGCTAGTTCTGTGAGAATTTGATGTAAAAGCTTTACTTTGTAATCTAATTGATCCCCTAGTTATAAATTGATAAGTTTTTGGCCATTGATCCTTACAAATAACTTGATTCTTTCTAGATTGAAGTTAGAAATTAATAAATTTATCCCCAAATTCATTTTTAGTTTATGCCTATATTTCTACTTAAACAAAGAAATATAGGCATGCCTGCCATTCTCACCTGAAAAACCAACTAATGAAAGGAAACCTCCAAGGAACAAGAGATTGGGATAAATAGAACTTTTCAACAACCAAGGTTCCAACGAAGGTTGATTCTGTATAAGTGATTGAATATACTGATTTATATTTTTCATTTACAAGTATGAACAACTAATTGCTAGGCCTTATTTTCTACGGGAAAAAAAAAAAAACAGAAATTGTAGATGTCAATGATACAGGCATACAACACCATGATTTCTTCTGCTAGTGGTTGAGAATGTTGAGCAGAGAAACTCTGGTTTTGATTAAATGTCTGAACAAGGACTCAATTCCTTGTTCAAGATCTTCAATGCTCGACTCCAATTTCATTAGTTGATTCTGCACACCCTCAAGGTGCACAATGCTATCACTTTTTCTTGTCTTGTGACCCATAAATATCTGCAAGGCAGCATCAACCTTCTCAAATTCATTTGTATCTATTTCTTCATCTTCACATTCTACACTCTTTTGGTGCATCAGTTTGGAAACTAATGACCAGCTGCTTGGCCTTGATTGCACCTTCATCCCCACGATATAGGACAGCAAGGACTCCAACACGGCGATAGTGACTGCTTCAACCTCATTTAACATGCTAACAGTGGCCACAGTTTCTTGATCTTTTACCACGGCTAGGGGAGTATGTCTATTCTTTATACTCTTCAAATCCTTTAGGGACTTTTGGATCACCTTCTTCACCTTCTTTCTAGAGGCCAAGTATCCCCTAAAATGATCTGCGTCTCTTTTTCTGCGCAGGACTGAAAGAAATTCTTGTACATGTTCCTTTGTCTGCGAGAAGACATCTCTAATGGTGCCACAGACTTCCAAGAGCCTTAGATATCCATCCAAAGCCACATCAACCCATTTCTCGCGGCACTCCTGGGCAAAGACTTGAGTAATGTGTGGCAATAGAAATAAATTGTCCACTGACTCGTACAAATCTTCAAGGCCACTTAGTCTTCCGCTTATTGATGATGATGAGGAAGATGTAGCTTCTGAAGACCTTACTCTAAACAAAAGCTCGTCAAACTGAGGGATGAGAGGATGCGATCTAGAGGGTAAGCTGACTGAACGAGCATGGAAATGGGCTTCTGATCTCAGAGGAGAGGGATCCATTTTTTCTTTCTTATCAAGTAAAGGCTTACCGCTTGAATGTGAAATTCTATTCTGCAAGTTGTACGTGCTCCTTCATTTGTCAATTGTCAATATATATATATATATATATATATATATATGTATGTATGTATGTATCATGGGTTGAAGCATTGAAGGAGACATAAATAATCTCATCCCCTTCAATTATCAATGAGTGCAAAGGTGACTTGTGTCCCTCCCACCAGCTCAAAAATAGCATGTGGTAGCAAGAAATATTTTACAATTAAACATGTGTGTGTACATGTGTATACAAATGCATGAGTGAAGTCAATACTTTGTTTATCCTCTAACAAAAAAAATAAAAAATAAAATAAAAAATGTTAGTGCCATTCTCTGTTCTGTTTTGTTTTTATCAATGTGCATTGAGCGGACTGGATACACAACCAATAATTTTGGAAGAGAAGTGGAGGGACTACCACTAACATGCCCACTAAGACAATTTACTTAATTAACATGATAAATACACACATGAATCACGTGTACCAAAAAGGACTAAATACTAAAGTATCATCCTGTGAAATAATGACAGATCATTTTGTAAATTATTGGTTTAATAGCTTGATTGAGTTGTAGAATCTTCAACAAAGAAAATGAGAAGTAGCTTGAAATTAATACTTTTGTAACATTAGGCTTTTTACAAACTTCAGCACTTATTATATCACTTATGCTTAATTTCCGGATCATTTTGCTTCCGTTTTATACTTTACAAAATAGTATTAGAGACTAATTTCTCTTTCTAGGTTCGGATTCCTATTTTAGGGTATTCTCTTGGCATCTGAAATGTTGCTAAGGGTTTCTCAGTGCTTTGTGGCTAGCTTGTTTGGGTTGCCGGTTTGTTCGGCAGTAATGTTCTTCACCTTTGCCGTATCTCTGGCAATTTTTATTGACTTATTTGGGCTGCCGGTGAGTTTGGTGGCATTGTCTTCATCTTTGTCATGTCTCTGACAGTTTTTATCAACTTGTCTAGGCTACCGGTGTGTTTGGTAGCATTGTCCTCACCTTTGCCGTGTCTCCGATAGTTTTTTGTTGACTTGTTTGGACTATCAGTGTGTTCGGTAGCTTGTTCTTCGCCTTTTCTTTTCTCTCCTCTCTCATCATTAACACTTGTTATTACTCATCATCTCAATGGCAAGTTGGGCACTCATGCCCCAATTTGAGGGGAAGTATTGAAGATTTAATGGAATAATCACAGGAGAAAAATCTTTTAGTAATTGATGTTGTTTCCCATTATTGGAGATTTGGTGTTACTAGAGGAATCAGTGGAAAAAAATCATCCTTATTTCCTATTTTCTATTTCTTTCAATTCTCATAATTTCTTCTCCTATATAAAAGAGCCTCCACCGTTGTACTGTATATGAATTGAGAGAGCATTATAAAAGTAATGTAGCCCTTTGGACTCTTTGTGCCGTGGATATAGGCCCTAGTGGCTGAACCACGTAATATATATGTGTGTTCTACTTGTTTTATTTATCTATTCGCTTCCGTTTTATACTTTACAACAGTAATAGCTACGTGCACGGTAACAAGCCCAGTTGCGAGGCAGGCAGACCACTGGTTTTGGTCTGCAAGCGTGTGGAAGAGAAGAGACACAGGTGATGGCAACAAAAATAGTGGTGGTTCTTATGGAGATGATGATGATTCTGTGATTCACACACATTCACCATTGATTGTTATTATAATCGCCATTTTCATGCACGCCAAGTGCATAACCGGCTTAACAATACTTGAGGTTGGCATGCTTAAATTGCTGGTCATGTATAAAGTTGTGCCTTATAACTAAGCTTTCTTTGAGACCTTAAAACTACTCTAATTAGTATATATTTTCCCTTAGCAGATTTATAATTCCACCAAATTTATGTATGCATATTAAGGATAAAACAGAATCGTTTTGAGAGGAATAAAGCTCAACTTAAATTGATGACTCCATTCATGCTTGATGGATAACAGTCGTGATTCTGGCATGAATTAAACAGAACCACCAGCTTGAGTCTTTTAATTTGTGTTTCAATCTGAATTTGTCTTTGCTTTTTTCATGTAAGTTCCCAAGTCGTTAGAGATCAAATTTGTGAAGCACTAAAATTAGAGTGTCTGGTCATATATTCATTTACATTATGCTCATGATCAGCTTGTTCTTTAGGATTATACACCATATATGACCACATCATTGTGTTCGAGTCCTGGACAAAGACCATAGAATTGTGGCGGCTGTTGATATGTTAAATGAGGTTGAAGCAATCACTTTCAGTCTGTCACCGTGTTTGAGTCCTTATTGTTGTGAATTGTGCAGCAAAATATACTGTGAAAAGTTTAAGTTTTTATCTAGAGAGGATTTAATCAAGTAGATCTCTATTTAATTAACTCTGCTAAAATTACTGATTAATTAAACGATCAAATGCAAAATAAAAGTAAGTAAAGTTTGAGAGATGACACTGGATTTTAGCGAGGAAACCAATTGGAAAAATCTAGAGGTTTTGTGCGCTGTCCCAAGGGTAAAAATATGAAGCAAGGTACACCGAACTATCACTCAGACTCAAACCCCTTCGCTCTACCAAGACTCAATCTGCTGAATGTCTCTGACTTTGCAACTTCCTATCCCCTTATGCCTCGAACCCTGTAGAAAGGTTGCCGGTAGATCAACAACACAACACTTTGATCCCTTCGAAGTGTGATCTAGAGTTCTTATTTGAATCTGAATTTGATGATCATTGTAGATGCAATATTCAAATAGACTTTAACAAGATCAAGATTTGAACAACACTCTAAATTCACTCATGTGTATATAGTGTATATGTTCTCAAAAATCTCACAAAAACGCTTTTAGTGAAAATCAAAAGTTTAATGCAAAATGCCACACAAACCTAGATGTGAAAATATGTTTATATAAACTTTAAAAAACCTAGATATACTTGGAAAGTAAGTAAAATTCATGCATAGGTTTTTTGGAAAGAAGGTATATACCTAATAGGAAGTTAAAACAGATCAGGAAACAAAGTTTACCAAAACTGTCAGAACACCTTGAACCTTGAACCGGTTTAGAGTCCTTGAACTGGTTCAAGTTGGCCAGTGTTTGAAAAATTCGAAGTAATGAATCTTGAACCGCTTCAGCTGCATGAAACCAGTTCAAGTTGGTCAGTATTGAACTTAAAGGTTAACACTTAGAAAAAATTTGAGTTTTGAAAAAAACGACTCGCGTATGCAAGTGTCCTAGCCTTTTAATTCAACTTCCTCGAGTGTTGTTCTTACCTTTTTGTAGGCTTCAAGCTATCGAACTCGAACAACTCTTCAATTCCACAACCAATCTTGATCTTGAATTTTAAACTAGAAAATACAACTCAATCAGACTTGTTTTGACACCCAAATTAGGCAATTACAAAATATATATCTCACAATTGTCATATATTGCGGGGACAAATGTGCAATCAATCGATCTCCAAACTGATTCACCAGAAGAGTATATGGATCATGTAGTGAATATGAAGAAGCAGATACAAACGAGTTGTAAATTTATTTAAGGAATGTGTGGCAATAGAAATAAATTGTCCACTGACTCATACAAATCTTCAAGGCCACTTAGTCTTTGGCTTGATTATGATGAGGAAGATGTAGATTCAGAAGACCTTACTCTAAACAAAAGCTCGTCAAACTGAGGGATGAGAGGATGAGATCTAGAGGGTAAGCT
>JAOTQH010000022.1:362886-377340 GCA_025631255.1 Cornus kousa
CGCCTGTGATGCCCCACGAGTACTCGAAGGGGGCGAACGAGCGCTCGTTATTGGACTTAACACATTGTTTTTTTTTTTTACATTCTTTGATCCTTTCGAGCTTTACTGTGTATGGTCCTATATAGCCTGTACGATGTATAGAACACCATGGCCGCGTCCGAATGCAAGTATGTTGGCCCAAAAAGTCATTTTTTACCCTTTTTAGCCCTAAAACGAACAACTTAGAACCAAATTGTTTTCTTACCTTTTCAAGTGATCTCAAACAATTAGTTATGACCTGGAAGACAATTTTAGGGTTCCTAAAGCGCTGCACGATCCAAAAAGACTGAATTACCCATTTTACCCCAATTGGGTCGGTTTAAGGATTTAGTTGATTTTTTCAACCGCAAGTGAAAGAAATTGATTTGTAATGATTATTATGACATTATTATGGCTTATGGTACACTTTAATGGTCAAAAAGATCATTTTACCTTTGGGTGTTCGCAAGTCGGGTCATAACCCGATCAGTGTTTCGGATCCCGAGTTTGAGTCGTTACACAAAGCTACACCATTCTCTACTATTATTGAAAACTATAGACTCTAAGCAACATCCTACTCAGCGTGAGATTGCTTGCCTGGCACATAAATTAATCCAAAGGATTCAATATTAAATTCACTAAAAGACAATTTTGAATTTTAAAAAAATGTTAAGAGGTTGGAAGTTAGTGGGGGAGGGATAGTACGAGAACAACCTACCGACTAGGATGTGCTGGAGTCTTAAGCGAGTTAGGCAATTGTCTAAGGCCCTAGCCAATAAGAAGGCCCCATAATTTTTTATTTCTTCATATATTACAACTTTCTTAAAACAATTATAGTATTTTCTTTAATTATTAAACTTCAAGGCCATATAGAAATTTGATCGCTGACCTAAAAGATTTCTATTTTTTTATCTCTTTTTGAGGGGGTGCCCCAAATTTTTTCTTCATATATTATAATTTACCTAAATATTTTATTTTCTTATATTATTCAACCTCAACAAATACAAAATTTAATAGTGTGCCCCAAATATTTCTATCCTTGTAATTTCTCTCTCTCTCTCTCTCTCTCTCTCTCAGCCTTGTTACATCAGCATATATGCACACACATTAAAATTAAATATTATATATATATATATATATATTTAAGTAAAACTTTTAATTTTTCTTTTTTTTCTTATTCCTCACTTTTTTTTTTTACTCTATCATTTTAATTTTAATTTTATTTTTATTTTTTCATCTTCTCTACTGTTATAATTTACAATCTCACTCCATAAGAAAATTTTGAATACACTTATATTTAATTAAAGAATTTATTGGATCATTAAACCAAATTATTCGAAATCAGTTTCTATTATTCAGTAACTTAAATTAGTTTGTAGTTTTACTAATTTTTGTTATCATAAAATTATATATTTTGATTATAATTTTATTTATATTGTTAAATGTGATTATTAGAAAACACATAACCAATTAATTAATAATGAAACTAGAGTTTGGAAAAAAAATTTAGTGATAGGTTTAAAAATCACTAAACAAATAATTATCATATTATTAACATAAATATACGGATAGATTTAACTAAAAGACCACTTTATTTTTTTCGCCTAAAGTGTCAACTTATATTGAGCCGCCCTGAAGATGTATTGCAAAGGCAATATTGAATTGAAATTCTATTTTCAGTTTCTTAAAAACTTCTTATGATATAAGGGAAATTATTAAATAGTATTGTACCATTGACACTGGTGAATTAGTTCAATTCCAAACCTTGGATTGAAAACATGGTCCTGCTATCAAAACATTAAAAAGAAATTTTAATCTTACTTCTTATTGAATCACCCTACTACGTACCAATGATCAAGAGCATCTAATAATATCTCATGAAACAACACTTTTCCGGAATCGCATCTAATCATTTCTCGTGAAACAATAATCACTTTTCCGCAATTGCTGATTTCCAAATTGTTACAACTCTGTACTGTACCATCTTGGATAGTAAAATGATGGTCAGTCTCCAATTGTCCCTGCCACTATCATGGAGACATCGCCACCAACCACCACCGCCGCCACAAGTTGCACCTATATTGACCACCCTGTGCTTTCTGAGCAAACAAGGCAAACGCCTCCTCTCGTCCCTCGCCACCACCAGCGCCGCCGGGGATCCGTCAGCCGCCAATCGCTTAATTCGCAAATTTGTACAATCTTCATCCAAATTCGTAGCTCTCAATGCCCTCTCTCATCTCCTCTCCCCTGACTCCACCCATCCACATCTCTCTCCTCTCGCTCATCCAGTAAATTAACCCCTATATCCATATATATATATATATATATACACACACATATATAGTATACACACACATTTACATTTTTTTATGTACATACATAGACCCACATTATGAAGTTTTGTGGCTAATTCTCATAGACACTGAATTTATATTTGCAGTTCTATATGGCAATCACCGAAGCGTCTTGGTTCAGTTGGAACCCTAAGCTAGTGGCAGAACTAATTGCTTTGCTTGATAAGCAAGGACAGCTGGATAAATCACAGATCTTACTTTCTGAAACTGTTTCAAAGTTAGGGTTTCGGGAACGCGAACTCGCTCAATTCTACTGTAATTTGATTGATTCTCACTCCAAGCACAAATCGAAACAAGGGTTTTTCGATTCCTGTACGCGTCTGAAGCAGTTGCTCAGCAATTCGTATTCTGTTTTTGTCAAACTTCGGGCATATGAATCAATGGTTGGTGGCTTCTGTGTGATGGATCTACCTCGTGAAGCAGAGGGTTTGATTGGAGAGATGAGAGATTTAGGGCTCAAACCAGGTGTGTTTGAGTTCAGGTCTTTAGTGCATGCCTATGGGAGATTGGGATTGTTTGAAGATATGAAGAGAAGTGTAGTTCAAATGGAGAGTGAAGGGTTTGGAATGGATACAGTTTGTTCAAACATGGTGCTTTCGTCGTTCGGAGCTTACACTGAGCTCTCGGAGATGGTTTCATGGCTTCGAAGAATGAAGAATTCGGGTATCCCATTTTCAGCTCGGACATATAATTCAGTGTTGAATTCGTCCCCAACGATCATGTCAATGCTTCAAGAACCGAAAAGGGTTCCTCTTTCGATTGCAGAGTTGACGGAGAATTTGCACGGTGATGAGGCTCTGTTGGTTCACGAGTTGATTGGGTCATCAGTTCTGGAGGAGGCAATGGAGTGGGATTCTCTGGAATCGAAGTTGGATTTGCATGGAATGCACTTAGGTTGTGCCTATTTGATAATGTTACAGTGGAAAGAAGAGCTGCACTCAAGGTTCCATAGGAAGGACTCCGTAATTCCAGCTGAGATTACAGTGGTGTGTGGGTCAGGAAAGCATAGCACTGTTAGGGGCGAGTCACCGGTGAAGGGTCTGGTTAAAGAGATGATGCTTCGGATGAAATGTCCGATGAGAATCGACAGGAAGAATGTTGGATGTTTTGTTGGCAAAGGGAGAGTGGTGAAAGAGTGGTTATGTTGAACCCTTCTGCAGGGCCTTTCTGGAGTTGAGTGTTCTAAAGGAAGGAAAATGGTTTGCAAGGGAGGAAGAGTTGGTTAACTTGAACAAATCAACATATGAAAATCAAAGTAGTCTAAATTTTGAGATAGGTTTTCAGCTGTTAGTCAGATCACCTAATATGATGATGCTTGTTTAACTATGAAGAGCAGCTTTTATTCAGATATTTCAGATGCTGAGCTATTTTTTATGCAGTATTAAAGTGTCCCAAGCATGGAATACATGTGAAGCATCATGCATACTACAAATATGAAATCCACAGCCAGTAGCAAATTACATGGAAAAAAATATAAAAAAATAAAAAATAAAAATTGTAGGCTGTAATACCAGTATCAAATGATGTTTTACACACTCGTACAAATGGTAGATATACCATCAAGAGAGTAGGGATGGCAATTTGCCCCATCCCGTGGGTACCCACTCCACTTCGCTTCGGTTTCGGGAAACCGTTTAGCTTATTTGGGCGGGATGATTTGATGTAATGAAAACCACTCCACTTCGCCTCGGTTTTAGGAAACCGTTTAGCTTATTTGGGCGGGATGATTTGATGTAATGAAAACCCGCGCGAATTCGATGCCAGGGCAAGGGAGGTCACCCCGCCCCGCCCGTTTATATAAATAAATTACTTGAGTATCCTTATTTCAATAGTATATATATTGAGACTGTTTGTTTTGTAATAAAATCTAAAAATTTGAAACAAGTAACTTGTGCGACCATTTAGAATGTTTTAATGTTGAATTTTATGTTAAACTATTTATTATCCATTTTTTTTTATGAATCTTTTCAATAATTATATAATTTTAGTTGATAAAAAATAAAATAAAAATATAATAAAATAATTTAAATGGAAGAGAATTTCTAGTCTTAAACAAGGATCGGCAAGTACTCAAGGGGGCGAAGATGTTAAACAGGAGTGGAATGGGATGGAAAAGTCTCCTTTTTTACGGTTTTGGATGAGAATAGAGATAGAATTTTTAAATGGTTGTGAGGGCGGGGGAGGGTATACCTGACCAAACCCGCCCGATTGCCATCCTTACAAGAGAGCAATGGAAGGAAACAAAACTCATTGCCTCAATCAGGGTTCTAATTCTCTCTAACGTAACCCCTTGTAGCACTGTGGGCTTGTTGAAGCATCATATATATATATATATATATATATATATATATCACAGAAGGTAATATATTTTTTCATTTCCCTCCAAATGTCTCATGTTCAGCAGGCATGACTTGCAAACATCAGCATCTAATATTCAATGTTGTGTTCCATTTGAACGTTACGCATGGAAGTCTCTCCTTGCCTACTACATCTGGTGATTATTTAAGTAATGTGAAAATAGAGCAATGTAGCTAAAGGAATGCTCTTTTGGATAGGTCAAGTCTTTATTAACTGAGACTCAAGGTCACTGTAAGGAAAGGGAAAAACAGCATTTCACCGTTATGTCACTGTAAGGTGATACCACAAGTCATTGTCTATTTGAACATTGCAAGTTAATCAGTTGAAATGATTTGACATAGTACAATTTAACATTCTGAGAGCTCTTTTTACCATACAAAAGGAACCTGTCACACAAAAAAGAGAGGAAGAGAGAACAATAACATTCCAAGTGTTATTGTTACTAACTTTTCCTGTGCAAGCAATTTAGACAACTGATATCCTCCCTGCATCCTGGATTGCTACTTGAACAAGAAGATAGCATGCTCTAGTTGCATCGCCACGGAATCAGAGATTGGCAATTGGGAGAAATTAGCCGCAATAAATAAGAGGGTTTCCTGAAAATGGACAAATAATGGGACTTTAAAATTAAATAGTGCACTAAGAAACTTCCTTCAGAAGATGAGAGATGAAATTTTGCTAAATGCGGCCGTCCAAAAAAAAAAAAAAATACAATATCCAAATCTGTTCAGATGGTTATGGGTATCCAAAAATTTTATCATAGAAGCGGCCATGATGTATGATTTTTTTGGACAAATCATTTTAGTGACAAAGGGTAACAAAGCAAATCATTCATTTATTTATTTATTTTTTTAATTTTTTTTTATGGTGCTGATTACAGTTCATCTCTATGACACATAATACTAAATTAACTGATAAAACACTAACCTCTTAGTGGCAGGTAGTATGTCATAAAAGCGCCTGTAGTGGGGAAGATGGAATAATATCAGAATGCCCTTGCAGACAAAGGATGTAACCTCTGTCTCATCACAGTATTTGTCAAAAAAGATTTAAACTGCATCTCCCATGGGCCATGTGCTGCCAATGAAAGTACAGTACTATCGATGGGCTTGGGTATTCTCTATATGATCTTCTTCTCATGCATGTAACAGGCAGTATCAAAGGTCCTGAACTCTTCCACCATCATCTGACTTGAACAACAAAATACATAGGCCCCAAAACACCCATTAGCAAAAGCTTTATTTGAATAGATGTGCATGAAATCACAAACACAAGTTCAAAGTGAATACTCTTCCTTGAGCTCCATCCTCACAAAGATCACCCATGTAGTCAGTAATGTTGACAGTGCTTAGCAGGTGTTTCCATGCATAAACACCACAAGGAGCATCCTACAGTTCCCAATCACATTATAATGCCTGCAAGAAAAGCCAAATAACCCCCATGACAATGCCAACACAAAATTTACCATCTGGTAAAATTTTATACATCTGCTTTTATATCAATCAGCAGAAGTAAGCACACCACATTCTATGAATGCCATTGACCTGTAAAATAAAAGATAGTTTACCATATTAACTGCTAAGAAACATACAGCAACTGTATGATAGATCCTAATATTTATAACAGTGCATCCAAAAAGCTTAAGAGGCCAATGATAATGTTAAAGAAGCTGACAAATAAAAATAAGTGGATCTTATGAGGTAAATCAGCACCACGATAGAATACCTTCAGTTTTTTCAGTAGGAGACACAAGAATGAATGATAGCAACAAAAAACTAAAATTTATAAGGAGCGATAGCGTTTTCAGAGCGCAGGTCTTTAAAACCTGTATGTATAAATTTTAAATATCAATAAATATATGTTACGATATGTATGTCTTATAACTAATTATTGTATTTAATCATAAACTACCATGTATTTAATGGATTTTACAATAAATAAAAAAAGAGACCCACAATGAAAGCTATTTACTTGTTAAGACAATTAGTTGAAGAATGTAGGAGAAAGCAAAAGGATTCACATATGTTCTTTTTACCTAAAGAAAGCAATGATATGGTGCTGAGAGATATAACTTGGTGGGCTTTGCAAAAATAAAAATAATAATAAAAAATAAAAAATACTTTAGATATAATTTTCCTTGGTGCATGTTGTTTGCCTATGACATAGTACTATAAAACACGTCTAAAGAAAACTCAGTAGAAAGGTGGAGAAACGTGTTAGAATCAATAGGGTTAAGGGTTAGAAGAACTAAAACTGAATATATGGAATGCAAATTTAGATGAGGTAATGATTACACTTCAAAATCAAAGAATTATCCAAAGTGCACACTTTTGGAATCTAATGTCATTTATGCAAGAGGATGGTGAGATAAAATGGTGAAATAACTAGTAGAATTGGCACAGGTTGGCCAAAAACTGGAGGCAAGCTAGTGGCGTTTTGTATGATAAACGAATGTTATATAAACTTGAAGGAAAATTTTAAACAACAGTTATTAGGCTAACTATTTTATATGGCGCAGAGTGTTGGGCTTTAGAAAAGAAGCACGAATGACGAATTCAAGTAGCGGAAATGAGGACATTAAGATCTATGATAGGAGTCACTAGAAGAGATGGGGTTACAAACCAAAATGTGAGGGAGAAATTAAGTGTGACACTTATTAGTGAAAAGATTAATGACAGTAGTAGACTTAGGTGGTATGGACACATACACAAAAGACCTATAGATGCACCGGTGAGAAGAGGAAGGTTAATTTGCAGGCAGGGTAGGTGCAGAGGGCGCCTGAAATTGACATGGGATGATCATTAGAAATGATTTTAGAAAGTTAATTAGAGGAGATGTAGCTTGTGTTGAGAGAGAGAGAGAATTTATGAAAACATATATGTTATTGAGTCGGTAATACAATAATACAATGGTGTTTATATAGAAGAAGCTATGGGAGTAGGTGAGTGGAGAACAAGTAAACCCTATACATGGTAATTCTATATATGGTAATGAGGGGTAAGTGACAACTCATACAATGCTAATTGTACACGTATGACAACTCATACAATATTGTACAACGTGACAACTCATACAATACTGTACAACGTGACAACTCATACAATACTGTACAGCAAGATGGTTTAACCAAACATTGGAATGGGAATAAACATTCCATTCCAGCATTATAACCAAAGAGTGGAATGAGAATGACGATTCCATTCCTTTCTTATTCTCATTACATTCTCACTTGCATCCCATTCCCATTCCATTTCATTACTAGGCCGAAGTGGTTGGGGGATGGAAGAACTAAGAGATTCGCTCACGAAGGGGGGAAGCAAGATTTTAATCACCATAGTGATGTACCTAGGGGAGAGAGATTTTTTGTGGTGATTCTTTGATGTTTTTCTAACATCCTTGCAAATGGCTAATTTTCGTTCTTTCATGTAGAAGTTAAATGGTTAGTGTGACACACCGACTGTCTCTTTCTAGATAAGGTCTTTTTGTTTGTTTGTTTTATTATTATTTTTTTTCTGTATTACCTCACTTCTGGTGTTTGTTTTACTAATAATTTTGTTGAAGGAAAGGGCAGAATATTTGTTACCACCAACAATAGTAGGAAGCACAATGTCTTCTATGTTTTTGAGTTCATCTTCTTAAGATATAATTTTTCTTTATGTACTAGTTAACATTAGTTGCTTAGCTGGTTTTTGACAAAATTATCTTGAGCTTTTTATATTGCTAATTTCGTTGCTTTGGATTATTGCCTTCAAATTATGTATTAAGTTGCAGTTTCCTTGTACATTTAATACTTTTCTACATCAATATCCTACTAATGAGTAAAGCCGTCTTGTTATCATTTAATGATGTCTATTATGTTTTTCTTCTTATCTATATTCTTTATGGAATTACATAACATTGTTCGTTTTGTTTTTACTATTACTACAGTGTTGCACTTGCTGTGGACAATCCTGAACTGTTCAACCGGATTGCAGAAACCTTCTGTTCCCGAGCAGCTGTAAGATTTGTTATCCTACTTTGGGGTGAGAAATCATGCTTGGGTAGCAAAGAAATGGAGGGATTCCCTGTTTATAATTTCAAGGAGATCATAGATTTGGGATGCAAAAGTCGGATGGTTTTGCTTGATTCTCATGATGCTAGTAAGTCAATCATGGCCAATAAATTAGAAATTTGAAAATTAAACTGTAGGACACTTGTTTAAAATATATTTCCTTAAATCCATTCTTTTAATTTCTAATAATACGATCTTTTAAGAAAAAAATTGCACTTGGTTGTCTACAAGAAGTTCAAAGAAACAAATTTTAATAATCTAGGTCTTAAGCTGGTGGGTAGATAATTATCTATATTTTTTTATAATACATATTTGGGAAGTCTAATAGTTTGTTTCCTCCCAAGTGCCTCTAGGTGATCGGAAGGCCGCAACGAAACAATGTGTATAACCAATCTCAGCCAGTCGATGGCCCTAATATGTTTGGGATTTTCATTTGCTGATAATCTTAAAATAAAGGGAAATAATTCTTGCACCGAATAGTTGCAGTGAATTGCTAGACCTACTCTTTTAATTGGCCAATTATGCAACAAATAAGGAAGTGAAGTCCTCCACTTAGTTGTATTTGGTATAAATACTAAATAGCCAATTAAAAATTATTCGGTTAGGCAATTCTTTGCAAGTGTTGGTGTGAGTATCACTACTCTAAAATAAATGTGTATTCTGAGTATTATGTTCGAATTAAAAGAATGGTGGGAATTAATGAAATATATGTGCCAAATTATTAAATAAAATTTGGAAGGAAGGGGGTGAATGGATTTCAAAATTTTGAGGTTTTAGCTCTAAACTAAAATATTAAAATATGAATACCTAAAATATTAGATAACCCATATTATTTTCAGAATTTTAGGATATTTACTTAGTTGAGAATTATTTATAATCTTATTGTTGAATTAATTTGGTCACGATGAGTAAACCATTATTTTAGGTTTAATATGTTATCTCTCAAGTTCCAACAGCTGATGAACTTCATTACGTACTAACTTAATTTCAGGGAAAAACTATATTTATGAAGCCATTAGCTGTGATGATATCGCTACACTTGTATACACAAGTGGAACCACAGGCAATCCAAAAGGCGTAATGCTCACACATAAAAATCTGTTGCACCAGGTTTGAATGTTTCCTTTTGCTCCATTGTTAATTTTGTTTTATTTATTTATCTGTGGGTGGGATTGTATCCAAAAACTACTAGTTTAATTCTAATTTTCACGTTAGGTCTGTCTCAAGTATGTCCGTCACTAAATTCTAATACCATATCAGTGAAATGGAGGCCTGCTCTCCTTTATTTTCCAGTAACGCATTAAGACAAAGTCTTGATGTGATATGTCATGGGCATAAAAGATTTAAATGGGGATTTTCAGGTTGTGCTATATATGGAATTTTTACATGCAAATTTAGCATGAAGAAAAGGCTAAGTAACATGGGCACAGTTTTGTGCTAATTAAACACCTTTAAAAACTTCCAAACAGACTACTTGTTCTCATTTATCTACTTGAGTGGATTATTGTTCGCTTGTGTCTTGCTTAGTGTCTTATCTTTACATAATTGGTCTCAAGGTTGAAACAAGAAAAGACTTATCAAAAAAAAAAAAAAAGGGTTGAAACAAGAAAAGAAGAAAAGGGTTGAGGTTGCATACAATAATTGACAGCTAGTTAGCTCCCTTAGGAACCTTGAATTTTGAAAATCTTCAAGTAAATGTCAGGATATTTCCTTTAAGCAGAACACTGCATCAAAAACAGAGTGCTTTTAAAAGTGGGCACAGGTAAGATAAGACATTCCCAAAAGCATCATGCTGCATCAATGTTCAGATGCTGCAACAAATGAACAAGGTTCCTGCACTATTCTCCACAAGTATGAGTGAAGAAGGTAGGCCAACATAATAGGCTTAGATTAATGATGTCAATTATAGCAACATTTACCAGGTAAAGGGATATTGCTGGATAATATGCTTAGAAAGAGAATGAATATAGTACGAGTATAAGAAACTAATTTGGTAGGAGAAAAAATGATTGAAATAGAATATGCGTGATATTAAAATTACTAGATTGAAAAAGATAGATTTTTTAATTTAATTTTTTATTTTTTTGATAAGTTAGATTGGAAAAGATAGATATAGAATTTGATTAGGGATATAGTGTATGAAGGAGCTGTAACTGTTACTTGAAAATGGGACAGAATGATTACAAAAGTTGTATTAAGAAAGAATATAATTGCTATTATTAGTAGTTGTGTACTCTTAAGTAGAACTAGACGAACACATTAAATTAGAATTTCAGGAATATATGGACAGATTAGTTGAAGAAATGTTTGTGCGAGAGTATTTAATGGAGGGTACTTTAATGTATGTGTAAGAAAGATAATACAAATTCTTAAAGAGAGATGACATTCAATAACCCTGAAAAATAGATTGAATAAGATTCAGAAAGATTTATTTCTAATCAGAAAAGTAGATTGACTGACATGGAAAGATTGTAAAGCTATTGTGTGATAGGCTTGTTCTCGTAATACAAGTAGACTGTTTTAGATGTAAATATATGAAAAAAGAGAAATAATAACAAATCTTTTTCTAGATGTACAGCCTCTAGTTTTAGAGCTTTTACTCTACTAAATAATATATGTATCTTTTCTTTCTTAAGTCTAGCAATAAGAATTGTTGAACTGGAAATTTCTAACTTATATTTTCCAGATTTAAGTTCTGTTGCATTTAATTTATCCAATAATTTAGAATTTCAAGTTTTAAACTTAGAAAGTCATGCATAACTCAGTAAAAGCAAGCCCTTTCTTCTTGAAAATTAAAACTAGATCCATCATGGGATTTTGAATTAATAAATTCATCATTAGAGGCATCACAAGAGACATTATCATTCTTATGCAAATTTATCTCCCTTTCACAGTCGCTATCAGAAATATTATCCAAAAAACTAGAATTACTATATGCATCAAATAATCAAAGCAGACATAACCATCAAAATAAATAAAATCAACCGAGTCTAATTCTTTAAACATTTGTAATTATCCCTGTTGATAACTCTCTATTTTGAGTAACCTGCTGATACCAATTGAAAAGTATGAGATTGTTATCGAAGGCTTTGATATGTCAAAGTATGCACGGTTCTTTAGACCTGAAGGGGATGAATTGGTCTTAATGGATATGAGTTGCTGCTAACTTTTCAAATATTAGTTAATTTTTATTTAAAATTCGACTAATTAGTTAATCATGCATCTATATCACAATCATGCAGACACATAAAGCAATAAATAAATAGAGTAAAGACACAAGATATTTTACGTGGAAAATCCTGGACCTCATCCAGCCATGAACAATCCTTTATGAGAAAGAAGTTTTACAACCACGTCACCAGATTCTCACCCTAGAATCCGTGGTTATCTCTTAACACAGATTGACGCCACTCTCCGCTCGAGTCTCTGTCAGCAGATCCATTCCTCACACAGTCTACTCCTCCATGGTTTGTTGTATACTTGATCCTCAAATCACAAGATAAATTAATTTCTTTAGTCACATTAATTTCTTGATGACCTCGTAGGTTTTTTTGTTTGTGTTGTATTTTTGCGGATTGGTATTTAGACAGACTTCTGTCACTATTTGATTTTCTTTTGTTTGCATATCTTTTAATGATATTGATTAAGTTGTTTCCTTATAATTTTCTTCTGGTACTGTAGATATTCTTCCCCTTCTTATTTTATTTATTTATTGATATTAGAGGATTTTTTCTTATTGTTGTGATTTTCTGTTTCCATTTTTTTATTTTTTTTATTTTTATTTTTATAGATAAATAGTTTATGGGACATTGTACCTGCTGAACCTGCGGATAGATTTCTAAGCATGCTCCCACCCTGGCATGCATATGAACGAGCTTGTGAATATTTCATATTTACACATGGAATTGAGCAAGTATACACAACAGTGAAAAACTTGAAGGTATTATTAATTCCTTGTTAATTTTCTGTGTGAATAAATTGGGTATTGAATTTTCACCTTAATTATTTTTTCAACAAGTTGGTGTTCCTGATGGGCCTCCTATCTTTTGCTTGATTAGATACTAGCTTTTTATTTAATAGTCTTGATCCTTGGGTGAAAGGAATAAAACTGAACCAATTTGGCAAATTTTTATTTATTTTTTCTCAATTTAATAGTTCATATGTGTTCAGTCTGTCTTATTATATTGCAACTATTTCTATTGCAGGAAGATTTGAGACGCTATCAGCCCCATTACCTGATATCTGTTCCTTTAGTATATGAAACGCTCCACAGGTACATACTTTTCTCTGAGATTATAGTGATTGTATTGACATCACTAGGGATGTATTGGTACTAACACAGAAATTGGGAAAAATTGAAGTATATTTCATAACTTTCTAATACAAATCAGCCCAACCTTTATAGGCTGAATACAACCAAATCAGAATCCAGTAAATTAAGGAATATACAATCAAATACCTAAGATCAGGAAATAAAATAAGTCAACCTAAAATTTAATGCACCAGCTATACTAGCCTATAATTAGTACAAAATCAGACAGTTAATACTTTCCAAATTTATCTAACAATTACATAAATCACGTAATTCTCCAACACTCCCCCTCAAGCTGGGGAATAAATATCTTCCATCCCCAGCTTGCAGACAATTCTTTGAAACGCAGGACTGGCTAACCCTTTGGTTAGTACATCAGCTAGTTGTCCTCTTGTTGAGATATACGGAGTGCAAATTAGTCCATTATCGAGCTTTTCCTTTATGAAGTAGCGATTAACTTCCACATACTTGGTGTGGTCATGTTGTACTAGATTATGTGCAATATTGATGGATGACTTGTTATCACAATATAACTTCATTGGCCTCTCAACTGAAACTCCAAGATCCTTCAGGACTATTTTTAACCATAATAATTCACATATTCCTAAAGCCATGGCATGAAATTCAGCTTCTGCACTTGACCTTACTACTACTGGCAGCTTTTTACTTCTCTATGCAACACGATTCCAACGTAGGAAGGCATAATAACCCGAGGTTGATCTTCTATCTAACACTGAACTTGCATAGTCTGAGTCGTCTAAACTTCTAAGTTCAAGCACAATCCTCTCTCGAGCAATAAGCCTCAACCTGGACTAGATTTTAGATATTACAGGATTTTGTATACTTCTTGGAGATGTACTTCCTTTGGGTTGTGTATAAATTGGCTCGTTACACTAACAGTGTAATGACCCGGATTTTCACGGTAATTTTTTTTCGTTATCTTTTCCCTCTTGGGTTTGGTTTCTTGTTGATTAGTGTCATCCTGAGTGCTTTCGAGTGACTTTTGAAACTCTTGTCGGTGGATTGACAACTTTCTTTGAGGACCGAGTCAATTCTATTCGTTTCGTTTTCAATACTATTCACTATTTTGTCTCTTTCCCTATTCTGTCATTTTTCTGTTTGGCACTTTGTTTTCTTAACCATACTTCTTGTGTTTGGAGTTGGTTTCTGACTTCATGCATCTTCATTCTCAGTGGTTTCCATGAGATACGTATCTTTACTTTTACGAGAAAGTACTCT
This sequence comes from Cornus kousa, assembly GCA_025631255.1. Lineage (NCBI taxonomy): Eukaryota > Viridiplantae > Streptophyta > Magnoliopsida > Cornales > Cornaceae > Cornus > Cornus kousa. The sequence continues at coordinate 377,219 of JAOTQH010000022.1, forward strand.
GGTTGCTCCCGGTGTCCATAGAGGCGTGGATGCACAGTTTCTTTGAAATCATTTCCTTTTCTTGGGGTACTTTTCATAAATATCTTTTGAAGATATTTATTTTTGGAAGTTTTGAAAACTAT
>JAOTQH010000022.1:418409-431421 GCA_025631255.1 Cornus kousa
CAAAATAATGCTCCGTAATTAGTGTAGTTATTTAATTAAAATGATAGTTTGGGAATGTTATAAAAAATAATACATTCAATTTTGGAATAGGATATGTTTTTTGGGACATCCCAAAATGGAAAGATGAACAACTATTTTGAGACAGAGGAAGCCTTATTTTAATAAATTTTGTAAATTTAATATTGCCACCCATTAATTAAAAATTAGAGTTCTGATGGAGCTAAAAATGGATGAATCTAAAAACGATTTATATATATCTTTATTTTCAAGATTTATTTTACTCCAAATTATATCTTATGAAAAATTATAGACAAAAGTATACCAAACATCTTTAAATATAGGCACTCCTCAACCATTACATGTTTAGCGATTAAGTCCTCAAACTTGCATAAAAAGGCTCATATTTAGACCTGTCAATGGAGCGGATCTTGATCAAGATCCAATCCGATAAGTCGGATATGGATTGAATAAAAAATCCGATAACCCGGTTACGATCCAAATTTGATAATTCGCTTAAAAAATCGGATATGGATTATGTTGATCTGATCCGATCCGATCCGATTGAAATTATATATATATACTCCTATTAGAATTATATTAGAAGTATTCAAGTAACCCAAAAATCCAAAATAATAATAATAATAACAATGTTATATATAAATATTGTGGTGTTCTCATTCATATGCTAATAAATCTCTTAGTACACATACTAACAAAATTATACTCTTTATAATTATATATGTTAGTAAATATTATTTTAATTCGATTTTGAATCCAATTCGATCCAAGTCCGAGCTAAATAGGATAATTGGGACATTCAGTCTGAGAATTTGTTAGTAATCCGAATCCGATAATCCGTTTGCTTAACAAATCGGAAATGGATTTGATCGATCCGATCCATTGACAGTCTACTCACATTACTCAAAGAAATAAAAAAATTACAGAAAAAACTCTTACCGGTTAATATATATATATATAAACCCAAAATGACCTTTTCAGCCCTCCAACATTTAAACACACGAGTCCCTGTTCTTCACACCTTGATTTAGCTGTGTTGTGTGGCATTTCCACGTCAAACCCTTATCCATACGTGCTTATATTTTTCATTCCTAAGCTTTACAAAACTTATTCAATATGGAATTAAATGCAACAAAATGAGGCCTAACCTGCCCACCACAAATCTGATTTATATATTATAGAGCACGCAATCTTAGTATTGTGTGTGACCGACAATACCCATAAATCAAAGATTTAGTAACCTAACATTCTAACAACATGGAGAGAAAATATTCAAGAAGTTATGACTTAAGAGTAGAACTAAGATTTTTTATTTTTTTGCGCAAGCAACTAAGATGACCCACTTTGCAAAAACATGATATGATTGAATTGCATGATGACAGGAGCAGTGTAACCTTTGGAGATGGAGCGGATGAGGAGTTTGAAAGGGAGGTCAACACCAACACGGTTGGATCGAGTGACTTGGGGTTGGGGGTGTGGGGGTGCACGTGCCCCTGCCCGGCCAATTATAGTATAATTATACTAAATTCATATATATATATATTTTTATGTATATTTTAGAAAAATCATATAATACCCCTCTAAAATTTTAATTTTTGTAACTTCTTATTTTTTTTCTCTTTTACTTCTTAAATTCCTTTAATTTTTTTTAAAAAAATGAACGCCTTTGTAGTCCAGTAATTGAGTTACTACATTCTTAGTAACCTGATTTTGAACATTCCCACATCTAATTCCTAATCTAATATTGTTGCCTTGTTAGATCCTTGTTTTCCAACCCCTGGTTGTGGAACTGTAAGGTCTTGAGTTCTTTTAATGAATCAAATTTGCGGTGGGCAGGTTTGGCCTAATCTGGTTACATTTAATATCATGTTTAATGGGTTTGCAAGCTTGGAATGGGAAAAAGGAAACATTTGGGACGGGGAGATTTAAGAGAGAATGTATTTTAATGTTTGAGGGTTAGAAAGGTCATTTTTGAGTTTCTGTTTTATTATATATATATATAATTTTAGGGAGGCGCTATTTGCACCTCCCTTTTATATGTTTGCATTACAAATCTTAAATGAAATGACAATTATAACATTAACTTTACAAATAAATGATTATTATTTTTTAAATTGTACAACTGTCTTTTCAAATTTTTTCTCTTTATCTCTAATCTTTAATATTTTAGGTCTCTTTTGGCAAGATAAAAATGAAAAATAAAATAAATAAATAAATAATGAATAATATTTTGTTTCCAGGACCAAAAAAAAAATTAAGTTGAATAAATTATTTTTTTGACCGGACCAAAAATTAAAAAAGTAACTATTAAAATAATTCTCTCTTTTGACAGGAAAAAAAACTCCAAAAGAAAATATTTATTGAAGAAATTATCTCTTTTGTCAAGATAAAAAAAAAAGTACCTAAAAAAGAGGATTAAAATATATATATATATATATATATATATATTGAATAAATTATCTTTTTTAATAATACCATTAAAAATATGTATATATTTTTATTGAATAAATTATTTCTTTTGATAGGACCATAAAAAATCAAAAAAAAAAAAAAAAAAGTCAACTTTGCTGAATAAATTATTTGTTTTGATTGCACCAAAAAAAATTATGAATAAATTATCTCATTTGACTGCTAAAAATAAAATTATCAGTATGAAATAAATTATCTTCTTTGAGAGGACCTTCAAAAAAAAAGTATAGCACGGGAAAAAAAATAGTAAAAGAATTAAAGAATGTAAAAAATAATAATAATAAGTTGTATAAAGGGTAGTTATGGTATTATAAAATAAGGGATAGTGCATTAATGAATTAACTGACCTTCTTGTTATTTCTTTAAAAGAAAGAGATAAGTGCAGTGCAATTGGAGAAAAGTAGTAATTTTAACTAGAAAGATTTGTTTGTGTTATTTTGGATCTCTTAAAGGCTTTTGAGCGTTTTGTCGTTTGAAAACTTTTTTTTCTCTGTTTGGTAACGTTTTCTGTTTTGATTTTTTGTTATGATTTTTAATTTTTTTTAAAAGAAAGGGCAATAAAATCCGTTTGGTAACATTATTTTGACTTTTCACATTTTAAAATTTTTGAAAACTAGTTATTTCCTTCACATTTCTCACAACTCCAAAATAAAACATTGATTATTAGTTTTAGTTTTCAAATACTGATTATGTATTATTTTCACAATTAGATAAATGTTATTTATTATTTTATTAATTCTCAATTATACTCTAATAGTAAATAAAATTAAAAAATATTTTATCATACGTTAATAGTAAAATTAAAAATGTCATTTTATTATTTTTCAATTATAGTCAAATGGTAAATAAAAGAGTCAATTTTTTAAAAAAAAAAAAAAATTACCAAACATATTTTCTCTTTTCTCTTTTCTCTTCTCTTTTCTCTTTTCAAAATTTAAAATCTGTTCACTAAACTGTTTTGATTTTGAGAGAAATGACAACACTGAAAATTTTCACAAAAATGAAAACTCAACCAAAAATGAAAATCACAGTTTTACCAAATAAAGCCTTAACAAATTGAGAGCACTATATTGCACCATACTTGGTGATAGCAATGGGGCGGGAATCTCATTCCCCATCTTATAACGGTGAATTTTTTCATCCCTATATCCTCCCCATCCTGGTTAAAAATTTCACTCCCAACCCATAACCACCCCCACCCCATCCCCGTTTAAAATTTCGCCCCCATCCCTATAGCACATAATTGTTCTTATTCTCAAATTCTAGGATTAAGCACAATCAAGTTATAATTGTTCTCAAGTGTGTTTATATATACTTAATCTAATTTAATAATATATCATAATATATAAGGATATTTAGGTAAATGTACACCCTGAACCGGCAGGACAGGTTTACCCTATCCTCGCCCGATGCCAGGTTTTCAAAAACTACCCCCATCCCCATTCCGATTTACATAAAAGGTTCCCCAAACCCGCCCTAAACGGGATGGGGTATGGACCTACGGGTTCGGGGATTTTGCTCTCCCTAACCATACTATATTGGTGGTTTAAAAACAATTTTCGGTTTCTAAAATATGCTTCTTCTTTTTTACTTGGAAAAAAGTGTTATCAATAAAGAAAAAAAGACTTTTCCTTCTCCATCTTTCAAGTTTGTTCTATAGAAAGAAAATAAAAGAACTTTTTCCCGGGAAAAAATCAGGTCATTGAGGACTCTATAGGAATGCAGCATGCCCAAGGACCTTGGTCTGGCTTGGCACCTGGTCAAAATCCAGATCACTCTGGGCTATAGGAAATACAACAAGGTTAAAAATGGAGTTGCAGTGATGCAACCTCAGCATAAATCTGTTTTAAAGTGGCATTCATTAACAACGCTAAGTTTATAATAATGGTGAAGCTAGATTTATAACAATGTTGTCTCGTTCAGCCAGGGGAACTGCTGTGCAGACTGAGTTGTAACGCACAGCACCACAGCCTCTAGTATGCCCATTTCTACCAAGTTTGAGGCTTCCTGGCACTGTCTATCACCACACAGAGAGAGAGAGAGAGAGAGTTCCGTCTTAATATTATTATGCATTACACCATCAACGAAATCCAAAAGTTCACAACATCTTCACATTCAACAGATACTGAACAAGGAGTAGTATATTTGATACATCGGACCATCTCCCAACAATAACAATCAAAAAAAAAAAAGCATATCAAATGCTAAAATAGGATGATCAAACAAGCATCATATATATTTGTTCCTGAAACTCAATATTTAAAGGCAATCTCATCCCTAACAGGGTAATACTAATTTTAAAACATTACAAAAAAATTACACACCTAGCTGGTCCTTGATGAAAAAATATTGGTGTTTACTAACTACCTAAGAGCACAACCTTTCTTTATTTAGCACAAAAAGGAAATATGCAAGCAGAGGGTGGAAAAGGTGGTGAAAATTACATAGCAGAAATCACACCATTGCCGTTGAACAGAAGACTAGGGTAGATGAGCTCATTTCTCCATCAATTAGATGCATCTCGACTGTAGTATTGATCAAGGGTCTTTGCTGGTATACGGTGCAGAAGCTCACGAGGAAAGATCCTTAGCAGTGTCCATGCTAAATCAAGTGACTGGAAGACATTGCGGGTATCATAAGCTCCTTGTGCAACGAATTTCCTCTCAAATTTGTCTAGGAACTCCAAATATAGCTGTTTTATTCAAGAGGAAATGTGTTAGTTATTTCAGTAAGAATTGGTTTAATTTTAATAATCATGAAATTTAAAAAATGATTATGTGAAGTGATAGACCAAGTCCTCAGAAGAGAGTGCTTCTTCTCCAACCACAGCTTTCATTGCCTGGACGTCCTTTCCAATTGCATAATTTGCATATAGCTGGAAGTAGAAAAGATAAACAAATAATGAATGGAATTGGGAGGACAGATAGATGTAACTGAACTAGTTCTATAATATTCTTGCTACTGCACCTGGTTGGACACATCAGCATGATCCCTTCGAGTCATCCCCTCACCAATGGCACTCTGCAATATTATAATTCAATTAAAGGCCCCAATTATATACACCACTTGTCTCTCTCAATAAAGAAGTTAGCACCATCTCCACCAAAAACAAATAAAGGAAAAGATAAAACACAAATATTAGGAGTTCATTGTTGTAGGTGAAGAGAAAACCATGGTTTAAAATCACTGAAATTTATGAAAAAATTGATAAAAAAGAAAATTGCACTCAAACTCAAACTGGAAAAATTTGGAGAAAATAAATATGCCATGAATTTGGAATAAGAATTTAGGGGGATAACAGCAATTTAATATGTTTCATTAAATCGGCCAAAATTTTGGCCTAAATTTGGATTAATCTCCAAATTTATTGAAAATGGTGTTTTTAGAACCTTGGTGCAACTCCTCATAGAATTTTTGGCCTGAATTTGGATTGAATCTCCAAATTTACGGAAAATGGTGCTTTTAGAACCTTGGTGCAAACTCATCAAAAGCCTTGTGCTTACCTTCATTAACCGAGACAAGGATGGAAGCACGTTGATTGGTGGGTATATCTGTTCAATTCAACCAGAAGACAACTTTTAGTTTCAAATCATAAGCTACTCATAAGCAATCTATCATTTCTAAACACTGTTTTATTTTTTTCCTTGGTAAATCATTTCTAAACTTAATATGGGCCAAATTTATAAGGATCAGATAATCTGCTTCCTAAATGGTCTCAAGTATTTGTATACATACAATTAGAAAGTGACCCATTTCAAAGTTATACTTCGTAGTTGCCAAGTTATTTAGACTTGTTCAGTAATTAAGCCAAATTTAGTAAGCTCTAGAACTAAAATTGTTTTTCCACTTACTCACACCTTGACAAACGAAACATTCACACCACTTATGGAAATTCATTAGAGCTGTGCAAAGATAATGATGTGATTCAAGATAAGCCTACTTCTTCAGGAAGCAATTTTCTATTTATAAGTTAACAATAATAATTTGGCAGTCTCTCAAGCATTGCATAATTATGCGCTCTCACTCAGTCAAGTACTCAGCATTACGTCAATATGCCGGTTTAATTTTGAATCACAATTCCTACAGCCAACGAAGAAAAATATAACAATGATTTTATGCAACCCTGGCTCAAAAAAACTTACCTGCCGATTTTGGAGTTGTCTGTCAATATATATCTGTCCTTCAGTGATATACCCCGTAAGATCCGGAGTGGGATGCGTGATGTCTGATTAAATTAACAAATCAAATCCAGACAGAATATAACTATTACATCAAAAAGAAAGGGCGGAGGGGTAGATAATATGCCAGGTAAGAAATGTGGTTAGATAATGCTGCATTACCATCATTTGGCATGGTTAAAATTGGAATTTGCGTTATGGAACCCTTTCGTCCTTCAATTCTTCCAGCACGTTCATAAATTGTTGCCAGATCAGTATACATATAACCAGGATACCCACGTCTTCCTGGCACCTCCTCCCTGGCAGCAGATACCTACAGTAGGAATTAGTAAGTGTCACACCGCTAGTCTCGGATGGTACTTGGAAAAATATATATATAAAGAGCTCAACTGAGATTAATGAAAACACAACTAAGTTTATATTTCTGATATAATTTTTGAAGCCCCTTACAGTTCTGCAAAATCTTGGAATTCAATGAAAATCTAACGAAAAGACAAATTCACAAAAAAAGAAAATTGGTATGTTTGATATGAGATTATTTGTTTTATTACCGAGGAACATGCAATTAAGGTATGCTACAGACAGTGCAAAGTATATTCTTGCATGATTACCTCACGAAGAGCATCAGCATATGAACTCATATCTGTTAATATGACAAGAACATGCTTTCCACATTCATATGCCAAATACTCCGCAGTAGTCAGAGCAATCCTAGGAGTAATTATACGCTCAATTGTAGGGTCATTAGCCTGTAAAAAAAGCATATCAGAAACAAATATTAGAAATATCAACATTTTCACCCTAAAATTACAGCATAGAATTTTCATAATAACAGAAGAAATTCATTGATGGAAGCAAATACCATAAAAAGGTTCCTAAGTTAATTTCATAAAATTACCAGGTTTAAGAAAAGGGTAACTCTCTCCATTGATCCATTTTCTTCAAAATCACGTTTGAAAAATTGTGCCGTCTCCATGTTGACACCCATAGCTGCGAATACAATGGCAAAATTGTCCTCTTCCCCATCCTGTAAAATCATGGCTTAGGTCATGAGAATCATAACAGACAAATTTAATCATTAGCAAAAAATAAGAACTAAGAAACAGAAGAAAATTTAAACGACCACCCGACTAAATGCAAAAGAGAGAAGGAGCTACTAAGTTGATGGTAAGCAAAAAACATCGCATAGCACCTAAGTCAAATTAGTAACCTCAAGCCATTTTGGAAGCACTTACTCATCCAAAGATTGCACTGTCACTTACCCAACATTGCAATATAGGATAATTTTCAAGGAAAATTATTTGATATTCACAACAAAAAGGAAAGATATCTGTGTTACTATTTCATATGTATTTTCAGTAAAACGGGTGAGCAATCATCTCTTCCAATTTTGGTGTCTTGCCCTACATAAAATTATGTCCCCATTACCTTGCTAATAAAGAATCAAGTTCAACATTGGATATAGATTTTTACTATTATAGAACAAACTAGAATATGCTTAAAATTATGGATTTTTTGGTGGTTATTCATCACCAAAAATGTTAATTATCCAATAGGTATTAGATGCAAAATATTGGTTGCGAGCTATACCTCGAGAAGATTTTCAGTTTTCTCCAGCCGCTTTACCAAACCAGCCTGACGACATATTTGAGCAGCTATTTCATTATGGGGAAGACCAGCAGCAGAAAAAAGAGGAATTTTCTGTCCTCTAGCTATTGAATTCATTACATCGATTGTCGAAATCCCTGTCTGTATCATTTCTTCGGGATAGGTTCTCTCACTAGGGTTAATAGAACTCCCTGAAGTAGACAAGTAAATAGATCACAAAGTAAATAATGTAAAAACGTATTGCATTTTTTAGATGTCATCAGCTCACTAACACCACTTACCAGAAATATCCAAGTACGCCTCGGGCAAAATAGGAGGACCATTATCAATGGGCTTCCCAGACCCATTAAATATCCGTCCAAGCATATCCAATGAGACGGGAGTTTTCAAGACCTGCAAATAATTTTTCACTGACAGTCTTAGAAAAGCAGAACAGATGCTTGCAAAATACTACAATATAGATACAGAATTAATGGACTGCAACAAGGTAATTGAGCAGAGAGTCACAGACTGACCTTTAAGGACAAGCACAAAGTCCTAACTATTGACGCAACAATCAATGCATCCTAACTTCCAAGCTACCAATTTATAATCCATTTATATTACAACCAAATGGCTGCTTAAGGGAATTTCTTGTAAAATGAAAATAGCAGTGTAAAGTGTAAACAATGAGTGTGATTATTCCACTGGAACATAAAAAAGGCAAACCTAGTGCACGAGGCTCCCACCATTGCGGGATCTGGGAAGGGTCAGACCCGAAATCAGTGACAGTGGACTATACATAATACCAAAAGAAAATCTGGCATTGAAAACTTCAAAAAAAAAATTGTGCTGACATTCAAGATGTGAAGAAGACTTTTAGATGAGTAACGGTAACTAAGTCAAAAATCAAGATTTCAACTCACAACTGAGTCAACTTCTTGGATTCTGCACATTATAGTTTATGTCTACTAGGTTTATCAGAAGAATAGCATTATATCCTTTAAACTTCAATGTGAGAAGAATAAGCAGAATATTGCAGAATAATATTGTACCTCCCCTGTGAATTGTACTGTTGTATATTTGTTGTCAATTCCAGATGTTCCTTCGAAAACCTGGTAAACAACACAAAACGAGCATGAGTAAGCGGTCAATAAATGCATTTTACTTTGAAGAATTCCGAAAGAATAGATTAAGGGGTGAATGCAAAGGGCCAAAATAGCAGGAGGTATTCATAACGTGTATTACCCACCTCAGATCATGGGAAAGGAGTATTTACACAGAATGGTCAACTACAAATATCATAAATAAGACCCAATATAGCTTCCTCCTTTGGAGATACAACTGTCCCCTATGGCCATAAGTTGTGAACTAGAAGGCTTTATCATATGTGTTCAATCAAAACCCATATCTGAACTAACCTTAGTACAGGCAAATCCATGCAGATAAACTGAAATATAGAATAGTTTGCTATGAAAAACTAGATAATGCATCAAAACATACATTCCCACGGATCATATATGAGAATCAGAACCTACAGAAGATTGAAGAGAGTATGACGAGATATAACTGCTTTGCTTAGATTTTATCACATTAATGTAATGATGTAATCATAGAAAATGTACAGCTCAACCAAAGCAGCAGACCAGATAGACATTTAGCTTTCAAGTTCTGTAACCCAAAAGGAGAAATTAACAAATTCAAGAGGTACAAAAATACAGTTACAGAACAAGAAGAAAACAAAACTGTGCATTAGCAGCAGAGAAAAGGCAGAAAAATCATCCTTCCCCCAAGAGGATTCGAACCTTAGACTTGATGCTTCATGAGGCACCAGGACCAAGTTCTTATCCACTTGAGCCAACCCCTTGGGGCTAAAAATAGGAAGTCATAATAAATATCAAACATCTCAAGAATATACAGTACTGGATATGAAGGATGCCAAACAGCAATCACCTGAACAACAGCTTTCTCTCCATCAACTTCTAGGACTTGACCACGTCTGGTTGTTCCATCTCCCAAACGAATATTGACAATCTCTTGATACTTGGGTCCCTAACATGATTAAACAGAGAAAAGTACATACAGCTTCACATTCTGAATATATGTAATAAATATTATACCCTGAGAAAGCATAACATACAGTAATGGGGGACAGAGAGAAAAATTCACCTTAACTTTCTCGAGGATAACCAGTGGTCCAGCAACTCCAGAGACAGTTCTGTACTCTGCAAAAATGTAAATGAGAAACAATCTGGATTAATATTATATATTGTTTCTACCATGAAACAAAATTTTGAGTGAAGCACTACCTTTAGATTAAATATCAACTCCACAGATGTATCTCAAACTGTAGACAAAATTCAACTAACTGTTGAAATTAACCATTAATGGGAACCAGGAAGCAAACCTGAGCAATCCATTCACATTAATACCCAGCCCAACTACTAGAATAATGCCAGCATTTCATCCTTCCATTGTAGGAGGTAAACGAAAGTAAATTTTACGATTTCCATGAGCAAGGTATGGACTATAAAATTATTTGCATATCTTGTGACACCATAGGCATGTACCAGTTGGCAGTTGGTGTTGACACACCAACCTACTCTGATGTTGAAACTGTTAATATCAGGCTCAGTGTACTGATCTTGCCGTTTTCTGCTTTTGACTTAATTTCTCACTTAGCACCTTAGTTTGCAGTAGCTCCAAATCATTATAAATACTACCATTTTTCCCACGCGTATGAATTATCTCAGTCGTTGCCTCGTAAAAGCAACTATGACCATCACCATTAAGTTCAGCATAAGTTCATTTCTAACCTATCGTCAACTAGGTGAATTCTCCCCTTCTTGGACCTCATCCCAACCCCAACCCCAACCCCACCCCATTGTTGGGCATCTTTTACTTGATGTTTCATCAAAACTGCAGTGTTCCTTCTTTTTCCAACAGACCAAGAATATATCAATGCGTGTGTGTGTGTGTGTGTGTATATATATATATAGTTCTCTTATGAAATATGAATATACTGCACCACAAACTGCAAACTTTAAAAAGTATATATAATAATAATAAAATAAAAATAAAAGTCCAATTGGTAACATAACATTTCCAATTTGTCCTTGAATCTCAACTGGCGATTGGTAAAGTTCTCAGTCAGTTTATGCTAGCAAGTAACTAGTCTAATGTACCAACTAATTTGGCACCCATGCTAAAATTTCCAACAACATCCAACACCAAAAGACTTAAATACTGCTTTTTAAAACATTTTGGAAATATTTATGCTGCTTTTGAGTGCAAGAACCAGAAAAAACTGCTCTCCAACTTTTACAGAGCCATCCAAATGGTACTTAGGAATATTAAATCTTGAAAATAGACAAACTTTAATAACAAAAGCAGCTCTACATAATAACATTACACAACAAACATATATATAGCATATTACCCATGCCAACCTCCAAAATTCCGTCCTCCATGTTGAAGTTGTCTAGCTCCACACCCATGATCTACCTGTATAGACAACGGAATTTCAAACAAAATTGTCAATGATATGCCACTAAAACCACATAATGTGAACGTTGACAAACAGTACCATCCCAATGGATACAACCCCAGACAATACATATTCCATAATCATCACTGCCTAAATCATTTTTTCGATCTTCCTCTACACATAAACGTAAGTAAGTACATTAAGTGTTCAACTGTGTGTGCGACTGTGTGCATACATATACTTTCCGATCGATATAGCTAGGGGCTAGGGCAAAGCAACAGAAGATATCTTACGCAAAACGAACGGCTAAAAATTAGACAATTGAATGAGCACAAAATTCAGATTCGATGTGATCAGAACTTGAAGTGGATTCAAAAATGGTGACACATATAAATATACATATAGCAATCGACCTATAGAGCGCTTGAGTGAAATTTCGTGAATGGATCTGAAAACGAACGTACCTTTCTCAATCCGTGAAGAGAGTGAGAAGCGAAGCTGAGATGAGATCAAATGGTGGAGATTTAAAATAAAATAAAATAAAAAAAGAAAGAAAGAAAGAAATATACTCCAAATAATTTGAAAAAATAATTAATGATAATAATGGAGAAAAAACAGTTCGTGACAGAGATGGTATCGCCTACGTCAGTGCTTATTTATTTTATATGATCGTGGCGATTTTTTATTGGCTGGGTTGTGACTATCCGTTGCGTCGACAATGTGAGGAAAATCGTGGCACGTTCTCTATTGCTTAGATGGTTTTGGTCCACAGAGTTACAAGACTTGGTCCAGTTGCTGATTATGCCTGGGCATAATATATAGAGATTTTATCAAAAAACCTTCGCTCTAAACTTACTTTAGGCACGACTCGCGTGATTTTTAGTTAAAAACCCAAACAGTTTCACTTGAGAATCCAAATTCTCTCATGTGCCATATCGCGTCAATCTACTATATTTTTTATGTAACAATTTTTTATTGTTTGAGAACAATTATGTCATATAGTTTATGTAATTATTATATTTTTTTTTTTAGTTAAAGTGCATTAAACCCCCTGAACTATTGGCGTATGTGCAAGAAATCTCCTGAACTATAAAAGTTGTAAAAAAAACCCCCTAAACTATTGGGATATGTGCAAGAAACCCTGAACTATAAAAGTTACAAAAAAAAAACCCCTGAACTATTGGGGTATGTGCAAAAAACCCCCCTGAACTATATATTTTTTTGCAGTTTACCCCATTCGTGCGAATTGATTGACAGAAAGGGATGATGAAGC
>JAOTQH010000022.1:438630-448926 GCA_025631255.1 Cornus kousa
AAATAGCTGAAGCCTGTTTTTTTGTGGGTCTGCAACTTGGTGTTAAGATAGCATTACTTTTCGAAAAAAACAAAAAAAGAAAAAGAAAAACACACTTGATGTGAAGTGTTTGGACTTGGAGAACCTTTATGAAGCATCTTATTAGAAATCTGTGTGAATATACTAATATACCCTAATTATTATATTAATAATAATAATTTGTTACCAAATTACTCTTTTACTCTAAAATCCTTAAATTATTTGATGCCTTTACATAATGTGAGCCTAAATTTGCAAAACAGCATCAAACCAAATTTAGAAATGGTTAGTGGAATGTGCTAAAAAAAAATTTATTATTATTATTATTATTTCTTTTATTGTCCTAAAATTGCCTATAGGTGGGCTTGAGCCCACCAATCCTAGCACCTAGGATACCATCTTCACCACCTCCGCCACAACAAAACCACCACCACCGCCATGACACAATCACCATCTCCACTACCACCGTCACGGCCATAGTCACCACCACTGGCGCCACAACTCAGCCCCTATCTTCACCACCACTGCGACGGCCATAACCACCATCACCACCGCCATTTCCCACTCCACCACACCTACCACCATAGTTGAACCCATTAAAGTTTGCCCAATTACACCATCACAACCACCACCACTCCCAACTCCACAATCACCACCACAAACCCCGGCCCCACAATCACCACCATCCCCACCCCGAAACTACCACCGCCATCACCACCCCAACAATCAGCCGTCTACTCCGGTGAGATTAAACCACCGATCTGACCTTCAACCTCATAACGACCATGATTAACTCATTACTCACAATAATATCAAAACAAAACCCTCATTTATTCATCACTGCCCGTCGCACATACCTCATCGGCGACCATGGAGGAACGAATTGATTGAGCCGGCAATTTGTGGCAGCGAGGTCGGAGGATTGGGTTTGGTTCGGCAGATTGTCCTCATCGGCAAATCCTACTACAGTAGCGGCAACAATCTGCAACGGTGGCGAGCAAGTCAGAAAGGGGGTGGATGTGATTGAGACTATATATATATATTATACACAAACATTACTGGTTCTTCACAATTTTATTTTTATTTAATTAATTAATTTATTTTTTTGGGAGAAGCTCATATATGTTCCTAGATAAGATCTGGTATATGGAGGACATGGAGTTTTTATTTTTAATTTTTTTTTTTTTTTTTGAACCCTCAAACTGAGGGTATATAAGTAAATTTGTATTAAAAAAAAGAAAGTGCAAATGTCTTTGCAACCTATTTAAGGACAAATATGGTATGAGAGAGCTAATTTTGGGGAGGTCGATGTAATATTTGAAACCATGAGGGTATGGCTTGTAATTAGGCCTAATATGTGATATTATCCCAAATGGTAATCCTATGTGAATTATTCTATCATAAGTAAACAAAATGCACCAATCATATGAAGCCTAGTGTGGATTTATATATATATATATATGGTGGACCGATTTCACTGAATTTCAATCTGTTCTGATGAGATTGATTCGGTAACACCTATGAGCACGCCAAAAGGGACGATTACACTTGATCTTTACCCTCTTGTTACATAGTTGCGTCCACATACATTTCTATCTTCCTCGTCACCTTGTCGGCGTCTACATTCAACGTGATTCAACTCAAAACTGTTTCGAAAAATTTAGTACTAATCTACCCTTAATTTCCAAAACCCAATAGTAATATCTCACCACCTACCATGACATTTTGGTAATTACACGCCATAAAAAACAAAACGGACCTGTCACAAACTCATTAAGCAGCCCATGTTTAACCACATATACATTATATGTATCGAACCTACTATAGTTATGAAGAAGAAGACAACATAAATTTTAACAAAGAATCAAGCAGAGACGTTTCCGATTCTCCGGGATGAAGTCAACCACGAAAGACGCCGGAGCACAAGCTCCTCTCCTCCCGGAGGTGGAGTGTCCGCCGGAAAAGTGTGCGTCAGTTTCCGGCGCGGTGTTCAATGTGTCCACCAGTATAATTGGGGCCGGAATCATGTCGATTCCGGCGACTTTGAAGGTGTTAGGTGTAATGCTAGCTTTGGTGTTGATTATAGTGGTGGGCGTGTTGGTGGATGTATCGGTGGAGTTCATGTTGAGGTTCACGAGTTCCGGCGAGTCCACGACGTACGCCGGCTTGATGAGGGAGTCATTTGGACGGTTCGGATCGGTTGCTGTGCAGATCTGTGTCATGATCACCAACCTTGGTTGTCTCATCGCTTATCTCATTATCATTGGTACTTAGATTTTTTTTTCTTTCTGAAAACTGAAAATAAAAAAATTGTACAAAAATCAGAGTGGTTGACCATTTTTAAAACTATTTTACCAAAAATCAGTTAAAAAATAATAATAAAGTATGTTTTTCAGTCTTTTATAGTCTCTGCTATTTTTTTAGATTTTGAAAACAATTTTCTGAATAAAATTAAGTCACTCACTCTATTTTATTAAATTTTTAGAATCAAGAAATGAAAATTTTTGTTGTGTTTCGTTGCATGAATTTGGTGTTTTGAAATTAAAATTAAAAATATATATATATATATACATTATTTCAAACTCTAAATAATTTTTTCTTTGAATACAAACTAATTTTTTTTTAATACCAATTTCATATCACCAATTTTATGCAACAAAAAAATAACTCTATAGTATTTGATCTCGATTAAAACAGTGAGTTATTTACAGTATGAAGTGGGACCCAATGCATCGGAGGATGATGAGACTTTGACAGTTTGACCCGGTAATTTCCGTGTGGCTTTTCGGTTTTAAAATTATTATTTTATTTATTTTTCTTCATTTAAAAGCTAGAAACAACAATTCAAAACTAGAAAAAAAAAACAATTCGAAAGAGCAGAAATTTTATTTTATTTATTATTAGTATTATTATAAGCAAGAAATGAATAGTGTGCTACCAACCATTTGTTATTACTATTATTTAATAGAAAAAAATAAACATAACTTACCTTGACCTAACGATAGAGGCAATTAAGTATGGTAAGTATTGACCATCCGCAGACCTCCTCGACTTTCGAACGATGATATTTCCTTGAAGCTTCATCGATCTTCTATTCTTTTCTTTGTAGGAAAAGAGTGTCATATCGAACCGCACGTGAATTTCTCCCCAAACATTATTAATTTATTATAAGCAAGAAATGAATTGTCAGCTACCAACCAGATTCTTATTTATTTATTTTTTTCTTTTTCTCTATTTTTTTTTTACTTGGAGTTGAGCGTGTGGTGTGGTGGCTATTTGTTACAAGGGGAAGACTTGTCCCACATCGAATTCGGATAGAAAGTGACATGGGTATAAATGGGGGGTATGCAGCACTACCCAACAGTTCGAGCTTTTTGGTAAATAGACAAGCGCCCACCCGTTACAGTTAGTATCAGTATTTGATCCTAGAACCACCCCAAATAGGCAGGATGATCTGACCGTAACGAGCGCGCTATATGATCCCAATGTTAGCATTAGTGATTCTAATCTTTGATTCGGTTGCTTATACATACAAAATACTATATTTTATACCGAGAAAAATCCATAGAGAGTTTATTTTATACTGTAATATATTAAAAATCCATCCGTGTCCGTCACTCTTACTTTATTAAATATAACAATCTCGCTTACTATTATTTTGCGTCACTCTTGCTCCAAATTGTTCATTGGAGGGCTTTGTTATGATACCAATAAGGTTGTTCTAAAGGATGCTTTTGGGTAGCATGGCGAAATAATTGAAGGGTAATATGTCATCATCAAAAGGATATGGGTTTGTGCAGTTCACTTTTGAGAGTGAGGCCAACAAAGCTCTAAAGGAGACGTTTCGATCGATCAAAATATAGGTTGAATCGATCACAAAGTTGGATCGATCGAAATGAGAAAACATAAAAGTTGGATCGATCGAAAGTAACAAATTGATTTCACTACTTCGATCGATCAAACAATTTCACTTCCTCACTCTGTTACAGAGTTTTTATATTCATCCTTCTCTCTAATAGACGACAATGATGCATACCATCAATAATTAGAATTTGCCTATAAAACTCTTTGCAAATATTTACATATTTACAGAACTCTCTACCCTTTTAAAAAAAATTATCTCACGTGATAAATAGTTAAGAATGGCATCCATCCTCTTTCCAAAAGGCATGGAATAATATTATCTTGTACAATATTTGACAATTTCCATACTTTCTGGAAGGAATTGAAAATTCTTAAAATCATAAGATTTCAAAATTCTAAAGGTTCCAAATTTCGGGATTCCTTTGTAAAAAATATAATATATATATATATTATATTTGGTAAAATCACAAAAAGTCTGTATCTCAAAAATCTGGTTAAAAAGTACTTCTAAAATGAATTTTACATGTTTTTATTTTATTTTATTTTTTCATAAATGAGGATTTTACATGTTGGTTTAACAAATAAACAAAAAACAAAGGTCAATAATATGTGTTCTCAATATTGTGAATTGTGGATTTAAACCTCATAACCCTACTCAATTAGCTTTGCCTGTTCAAGATGAATAAACTTAGCTCGATGCTTTGGCTTATCTTGAAGCAGCAGCATAAGTGAAACACAACAGTTCATAGCCAAGCAAGGAGTTTCACACCACCTTGACCTACACTTCCAAAATGAAGGAGGAGGCACCTTTTGGTTTCTATATAGTTGTCATTTAAATTCTTAAAAAATAGTTTCTATACTGAACCAATAATCTCAAGACCATGACAACAAGTTCATGCAAAGACAATTTGAGATGTGACCGTGAGCATAAACTTTTAAAAAATAAACTGTGTATGCAAAGATAAAAAAGTAACACGTCAACAGGCTCACTGGATAAAATAGTTGGACCATGGAAGTTGGGTTCTTATCTCATTGAGGTTTCTGTTGAGGTTACGTAGTGCTTGGATGTGAGGCTCGTCTTCCTCTACCGGTATTATCTTGGCAAAAGTGCCTTCTTCAAGATGGTCCACCACCCTGTTAGCGGCCTCAAGTCCCGTGACATAAGATTTTTCCTGTTGAAGGACATAGAATGACATATTTCAATCGATCGTTTCAATGGAGACTTCAAATGAAGAGAGAACAGTTCAACAGTTCTAACCTGTGACCACGAACCATGTCGGGTTACTATCCAGTCGCCAGCCAAAAACAAGTTTGGGAAAGATGTAGATCCACGCATCATGAACTTGTATGAACCTTTGGAAGAAAAAAAACGCATAAAGCAACAGTGCAAAAGTATCTGTTGTACAGAGCTACACCAAGCATATTGGAGATCCAATTAATCTTAGGTTTTCTTGGAACATGGCAAAACATGTCAGTCCCATCCAATTGCATAGAATTATTCCAGATGTGGTTCCCAAAATAGCTTGATGCTTCAATCTTATCAAAACCCTTTATGACTTCTTTCTAAGATCAGAGAATATATGCAAATCATTTCCACAGTGAAAGTGTTATTGTTGCTATAAACACAGCCCTACTGTCCGGCTAACATATGTATAAAGGGAAATTTGTTCAGATTACTGCATACATGGACAATTTGTTCATAGAGTTTATAAAAGTATACTAGCAATACCAAGCCTAAAGAAAGCCACCTGGAAAGAAGTGAGTCAGGTATTTTGGAAATCTTCCAATTTCTTTCTCGATTACTGTGGCATTCTCAAAGTCCTTAATGCACTTCGAAAGGCAATAGATCACTTTCACAATTATGTCCTCATCCTTCAATGGCAGCAACTCATTGGCATGATACTGTACTAGGAAAGAAACACAAGACAAACTAGATATCAGAATTTAGAGAATTCAGATGTAAATTATGCTTAAATATTCTGTTTCTACAACAAAAGAAGGGAAATGTCACACTCACAAAATCAGCTTGCACAACTGTTATTGGATCATCTTTATGCTCATCATGTATCGTGTTTAAGTCAAAAAAAGTCCATGCGTTTGAATCATCGAATCCAGAGCAGATGTTGGTTGCATAGGGAATGTTAACCTGCTCATACGCGTAGTTCATATCATAGAAACAGTTCTGTTTTTTCCCTAGGAAAGCAGTATATGCTGTTTTTAAAAAAGTGTAGTTTAAGGTAGTTCAGTACTGCCAAACAAATAGCAGAAGCCATGAAAGCATTTCGACAGACATGTGATAGTCACAGGGCCACCAGGACCCAATTCACAAAGTAGATACTCTCAGGTCAAGAACTAATCATATCCAATGACCAGAACAGGTCAGACATTCAATAATTCCAAATAATGATGGCTGTGAAGCAATATGGTGAGAAGACCAATTGAATCTTGACACAGGACATTGCGGATCACCTGGTCTGGTTCTGCCCCTGACCTCCTCAATAGAACGAAATAGCACGCACAAACCTCACCACTTCTCAAAACCACACAAGACTGGTCAGTTAGGACTAAAATTTGGGAATAACCAAGTCCTGGAACATGGTCAAAGACCTATCCCTTCCGACGTTTGCTTCACTCAGACATATGAAAAACCATTATCAAACTCTGGTCCCACTAATGCAAGATATTGGACGGCATTGGGTACAGACTCAACTTTGTTCATATTTTCATAAAATGGTTGCTCATTAATCTACACCTCTAATCTGTTCAAATCTTCAATTGGTTGATATTACATTGTCATTTGAACTTATTATAATTATTCTCATTATTATTTTGTACAATCATATACACATGTCAGGCAGCTAAACAGCTGAACCAGACCTGGCCCCTTCTACTATTTGACAACCAATTCAGTTTGAAAGACATTGATCACCACAGGCATGTGCTTCCATAATTTTAGCAACCAAGAGGGAAGATCTTAAAAAAACAAAGGAAAAACTATAACTGCATGCACCTTCCTATCAAGCTGTAGCTTAACAGTGAGTAGATCAATGCTGGCCAAGTTCAAAACTTTCAGAAACTCTTCCCCTGTACATAATGCTGCACTACACAGAACTTACGGCCAGTTAAACAAGAGTGCAAGAACAGGATAGAACTAAATTCTAAATACTGTTTGAAAAATTGGAGAAGAACATTTAATTTGCTCAAGATTAGCCCAATTGGTTATGCGGCAATACTGAAGTTTAAATCAGTTCAATAAGTTGAAGAAGAAATTATGGAAGTTGATGGAATCTTAAGCATATGCCTTAGCATTTGGAAATAGTAAGCAAGGATTCCAACTCCAAAATAATAAATAATAATAATAATAAATAACAAATATACAAGTATGGAAAGAGAAAAAATAATAAAAATAATAAAATAATAAAAATAAAAAAATTGATACAACACACCTGTTCTGAATGATTTCTTGCAGTGTGGAGATTCCAACAGCCAAGATTACTGCATCAGCTTTTAAAGTTTCTTTCCCACAAACTACTTCTGATATGCACCTTGTCTCCCCATTAAAAAGGAAATCAGTTACTCTTCTACCCTCCAGAAATTTACAGCCTTGGTTTCTCATGGAGTCCTTCCATGGCTCAAAAATCTTTTCTTCCACTGTCCCATGGCACCATACGAAATCAAAATCTTTCTGTAGCCACCCATGAAAAGGAAATTTGTAAATTCCTATGAGAAAGACCCACCAATAAGAGAAAAATGAATACACAGCAAAAAAAACAAGAGAAAAGGAAACAGGACAATAATACTAAATATGGGGCTTTTCCATGAATCAGTAGTCAGTTGCAGATCACTTCAATTTTCACAAGTTCACTACAAAGATTACCAGTAAGTCTGTCTTAATCGATCTGCTTGAGTTCTTACCAAAGGACCTAGTTCCTATAATCCTGCCATATCTTGCCCCAGTGAATGAGTTATACCGTATCGAAGTACTCTAGTGAGAAGCGGAAAACAATCCTGGATGACAACTTCAGATTATTAACTTTAATGGGTTCAGGGGAAACATAGCATCAATTTTCTTTTCTTTTTTCTTTTTCTTTTTCCCACAACTCTTAAACTTGTTCTAGACCTCTACAGAAGCACAAGCATCAGTCTCATACTTTAACAAATGTAATCTTGTGTCTGGAAACTGATTATTCTTCAGAAGTTCTTCAAAATTTTGATGATTTAGTAGCCTAAATGAATGAAATTAGAGGGATGTCTGGATTTTCATTTTAATGAAAAGGTGGAGAATCTCGGCTGTTATTATTACAGTTTAAGATTCACTTATGTAGACCAACCTTCAGCTTTAATTTCTATTATACTAGAGAAGCTTACTAAAAGATATCAACCTATCAAACCTGGTGAGCGACAACAAAATAGTATAGCACTCCCAGAGTAGCGGCTGCACTACATTGCTCAGCTGGAGCAAATAAACCCACTTGAAGCAATGGACGTAGAACATCCTGATAAAGCCTTTCCGAGCAGCCAAATTGTTTAAAAAGCTCCCTTGCAGTAACTGACAGTTGAAATCTTTAAATAAGACACTTGAGCATTTAATTAAGAATTTCAGTAAGGTAACTATAATTCGTCCAAAGCAGGAAGTCAATAAATTTAATCAGCTGAATAATCATTCTTACTTGAATCGTATTTTCTCCAGGAAGAGTCAGTGCTATCGAAGTCGATTACTGCAACCAGAATGTACATATAAGTCAAGGAGCTGGAAAAAGAACAAGGCAGCTCATCAAGTATCATAACTCAACAAGGATGGGGAAATTTACCTGCAGCCATTATAGGAAGTGATGTCAACCAATCCACCAACGGGAGTCGAACAAGCTACACACAATGCGACAAGTATAATGTTATCTATGAATAAGCAGTTAGATTCTCTTTTCTGAGTAAGAAAAAAGATATATGAGGATGCACAGAGGACATGCCTGAGTGTAAAGGAGAGTCCCAAATGGAGTCGGCAATTGAGGTAAATCTTGAAGTACTGGAAATTCAACCTGCAAAATAAGCATGCCCTTTTTTTATGGTATTTTCAAAGAAACTTACTTTGAGCTATATGAGACAAAAACTTCTCGAACACTTAAAATTTATCTAACACAGATTTGTCTAATTAGTAGTGGAAACAATAACCACAAGTACAACCAATGAATACCAAAACAAGAATAGGGTTGTTTGGAAGACGTTGCAATGCTGTTCCTGAGGGAAATGGCTTAACTTAAAGGAAGTAAGATTAGCCATTTAAGCCAGGTTCTTATACCCTTTTCTTTTTCTTGGCAAATATTTCACATACTAAGAGCAAACTAATACTATAAATTACCTCCAATCCTTCTCCAGAATATTGTGCAGATGTGGTCCAGTTTGTGAAGGGCTTAATACCAAGCTCATCAACTAGGTCAAATATATTACGATAAGGATGCCAAAAGCCTGAAGGTAAAGCAGAGATTATGAATTAGAGGCTTTTTTTTTTGGGTAGATATTGAAGTTCAAAAAGAAAAAGCTTAATTAATTAACTAATCAGAACTGATTTATGTGGGTGCGTGACTGAAAATGTGCATCAACGTTAGCTCTCCTACTTCCTATTCCAACCTCATCAGCACTGCCTAGCAACTACTTATTAGGTTCAATAGCAGCATTCTTGTCTAGCTATTTAAATATATCTAGAGCCAAACTTTTAGGATCTGTTGGTTAGATGGAAATAGAAAGAAAATAAAGGAAATGGAAAATTTATGAACACTTTCAAAGTTTGGTTAGCAGGAAAAGTTTGGAGGGAAAATTAATTTCCCATAAAATTTTCCTACAAAAAACACAGGAAAATTTTGATTTCTTGAGAAAGTTTTATGAACTTAAAATAATGCCCTTCCTTTAATGATAAGTTTCATGCTATTCAAACCAAAAAATGAAAATTTCTCAGAATTTTCTTGAAATTCACTTCCCACTATTAATTTCCATCTGGCCAGATGGAGCCTTAATGACACTGAGGGGTGAGGACCCTTTACCTTGGCTAGGTACTACAATTTTTTCCACTAATTTGGTTCTTCAAACAATGAAATGTTAACAAGAGTTTACATAATTTCTTTAAATTTTCATGTCATCAAAACCCAATTTTTTAAGTGTTGTCGACGCATATTAGAAAGGAAAATTGTCCATTATAGAAATTGAAGTAGTATGTAGTAAATGACACGGTTATTTACCACGAATACCAGCATCGTCGGGATTACAGGACAATTTATTTGGTCCAAATTCATAACCACCTTCAAGAACGGTAACATCAAAGCCCTGAAAATCAAATTCCCAAATCATATCTCACAATTCAGAATTTAAATTGGGTATAGATTAATACATATATGTGTAGGTGTAGAGGGAGTGTGTGTGACC
>JAOTQH010000022.1:462496-472514 GCA_025631255.1 Cornus kousa
GTGTAAGCCTATGGAGTCTCTAAAAGCAGAGACTCCATTAGTATAGTATGAATCCATTTCATGTTTGGGAATCCCTATCAATAGGAAGATTTCTGAATGTTCTACTTCCAAAAGAATGGTAGGAATACCCTTCAAGAGTTCTCTTTCGTGTGCTGAAATCGCTAAATCCTCGTTGTCTTGATCACTGTGAGGGATGCATTACGATTGGAAAGAGAGTGCAATGGTTTTCCTTACACCAATACCAATGTCATCATTTTCATCAATAGATTCCTTTTCAAATCCTTGGACTCAAAGGGTCCGTTGAAGTTGGGATCAAACCGCGTGTTTTACGCTAGAACCTCATTTTCGATAAGAAGACTCAGATCAAGTTGAAAAAGTGCTGTCTCATATAGCTGCAAAAGCTGGCGACACCATTTTCTTTAGTAAGACGAGCATCCAATTGAAAAAGTGCAGTCGCATATAGCAGTGAAAGCTTCGAACTCAATTTCTGCCTGGAGAGGCTCAGGCTCCTTGAAACTCAAAACTTGGAGCCTCACAACAATGAATGGTGGTACGCTGATGTCTATGTGCCTGCTGCATGAACCTGCTCACAACCTTACGCTTCTGATCGTGAACTCCCCTCTTTGCCTGAGAGTCGACCTACGTGGTTTTAAAGGAGCTGGGAAGTAGTACGCCAAGATGGAAACACCCGCGCGAGCAGCGGTATACGAAACGTAAAATAGAAAGAGTGCCGTGAGCTAGGCTAGTTCAACGGATAGCGTGGGAAAAGGGTCTAATAATGGGTTTTGAATAACGGAAGCTTCTATGTCTATGCCAGGCCATAAATGAAATGAATCTCCTTGCTCCGGATGTTCTTACCCCGGCGTGAAACCAGTTGGTTGAGAAAGAAAGACCTTTTTTTGGATAGGATTTCCTTGCCGGAGTATTAGTAAGAGTAGTGTTTATTTGTATTTTTGTTGTGTTTGTTGCTTGGTTTGGGTGTTTTATTTTGAACAAGCACTTCTCATTTGCCAGCCCCACTGTCATCTAACTGTGGGAATTAAGCTTTCTATAAGTAGCTACGGGCCAATTGGTAGACTCCGTAGGGCGTAGCGAGTCGAAGCATAACGGGTGGCTGGGTCGAAGGGATATCATGACGGGTATTGACGAGAGATTGACTTTGATAAGCGCGTGCACTTTCAGATTCACTAGAGTTCTACCTTTCTGAGGAGATTAACCGATTAGAGCCTTTCTCCGAAAGATCATAAAAGGGTGGGTGAGCTGAGCCTCGCGCAAGATACCCCCAGAAGGTTGATCACGCAGGCTTTCAGGAGTACTATATTAAGGAATATATAGCAAACAAGCTTGCCAGTCTACTCTCAGTTACCTTCCTGTGCAGGCAGTTTGGGGGATGCAGAGACCGGGGGCATAGCGATTATCGGCTAGACTCTTCAAGAGAATGACTTTTTCATTCCACTGCTATACAACTGATTGATCACTTTGAGTAAGTTCACCCCAATATAGTGGATTGGGCAAGAACGTCATACTCTATCAAATAAGAAAGAAAGATTCCACATCTACGAGACTCGGATTCAAAAGCTGTAAAACTGAATATTGAGCAATTTCAAGCTTCCATTTTCGAAGCTTGGAACGAAGTGCTCCGGTCGCTCTAGCTATTCCTTCTTGAGACGGCGACTCTATTTTTCGACCGAATGACTCCTCTGGTCAACTTCCGAGCAAGAACCAGAGCAGGTCCACTCCGATTGAGAAAGTGGAATCAAATTGGCAACTAAACTTAGGGTTAAGGCAAGGATGTTAGGAGATGAGATTGGAGCGCCCTATTGAGGGTCTAACCTCCGCCACTTGATGACGCCAACAGGCATTGCGAGCATGCCGCCGCCTAAAGATCGAATTCCCGTGGTAAACTTCCTGTTTGGATCAGCAGATCTGGGATATGGGACCGTGAACCCTTTTTTCTTATAGTCCGTCCACAACACAAGGATGGAAGACTAGTTACGAGTAGAGCTTTCCAGATTTGCTCGTGTGTATTATTCAAGGGGGATTCCCCCTATCTATGCCTCCAAATATGAAAGAATCATAAATTGTCACACCGGAAATGAATATGAATGAGTGTTCTTGATTTCATTTCTTAAATCAAGTAATCAATCGGGAGCGGTCGGATCAAGTGATGAAAATGGAGCAGCATAACAATGTTGTATGTAATGAACTGCCTTGGCGAGGGTAGCCGAAAAGCAATAGGCAAGGGGAAAGTGGATCTCAAAATGAGAGTTTTCAGTTTTAGGTGCAGCGGAGAGCATTTATAGAGAATGTCCCCTTTTGTTTCTCTTCTGTTTTCCTTTTGTATGTCTGTGGGGGTACACTCTTGTTTTGTAGCATGCTTCTCTTTCTTCAGTTTCATCCGTGTGCTATATTTCCATATATAGATCTTTTGAGAATCTTTGAATTCAATGAGAAAGAAAGTGTTTTTCTTTCCCATTTATAGTATCTAATTTCTATTCATTATTGTTCTTGGCAGCATTCCGAGTATCTCCTCCATTTGTGCTTGCTATGGGATCTTGATCTTACGTGTCTCATTATTTTTAAAAATAAAAATAAAAATCGCATGATATTACACTACTGCCATACTCGAGATCATGTGAGAATTGGGTTTTACTTCCCATAGCCCCGATCTACGGGTATGACCCCTGGTTCCAGGGGCACAAGCAACCTTAAGGAATATGAATTTGAGTTTGTGATTCCCCTACTTTTCTTTCCCTCATCATTTTTAAATCAAATAGAGACACAAGATAAGCTATGTTCCACCATATGCCATCCTAAAGTAAGCAAGCATCCATGTCAGAAAACATAAAAAGGAAACAATATATATATAATCACTTCGATAGAAAATTCTCTCGAATTCAAGCTACTCACGGTGCACTAGGAATGGCTAGGATCAATGCCACAGTTGGCCCAACTTGCTATTGGGCTGAACCTAGTCGTTCCCCATGCACCTGCAAATTAGGGTTCAATCACTTCCCCTCACAGCATGTGAAACATTAAACAACCACAAGCAGCCAAATCAAAACCAAAAACACTATGGAAAATAGAAAAACAGAAACAAATAGGTCATATGGGAGCCAATTCCCTAATCTAATTTTTCGTGGAATATTACATATCCTAGCTGCCCCAGTTTTTATTTTTATTTTTTAAAAAAATGATTTCAGCTCCAACAAAAAGAACATCAACCTAAATGGATAACAACAAAAAGAACAGAAAATGTAACCGGTAAAAGAGTTTAAATCATACCGGTTTATAGTTTATACTCAGAAAAAAGAAAAGTAAGCCAGCTTTCAATGAACCAAACATCAATAAGCAGCATCTTTCAACATACTATAAGAAGACGAAAGCCTGTCGAGAAGCTTTCACCATTACTGAACCACCACCAATCACTTGTTTCCAGACAAAGAATCGCTTCCATGTGGATTCAATATGTTCCACCAACCTGCTCCACAATACTTCTTCACTGCTGAAATTTTTCTCCATGTTAGAACTGGTCAAGAGTAATTGTAAACAACCAAAGAGATTTTTAGATTGCCAAGTGAATGATTTACAAAAGCCAAAAATGCAAAAAGAAAGGCATAAAACAGGAAACATGCAAAATCAAAGAACTGCTACAAGGACATAGCTATTGTGATCGTCTCCGTGGAGTTCTATTTTCCAGTTCTCTTTTCTTGGGTTTAAAAACTAAAACCCAAGTATTAGTGTCCTCGGTTAACGGTTACAGTGTACATTTAAAGAACTGACAGCCCACTCTTCTTATCCTTCAAAGGCTACCTGTATTCACACAAGAGAACGATAACATTAGAAACATCTTCCTCAGATAGAGCCAGCTTCGGTGGGCGTAGTGCAAGGGGCAAGAGTGTTGGGAGGCAGGTTGATTCCGCCCCCTTTCACGGACAAGTTGGGACTCTTTACTGTGCTTGCCCTGCTGACAAGATGTGAATCAAGAAAAACAACAATCACTGTGATATCATCGTGGAAATGCCGACGGACTCCCCGGTCTATCTTCTTCAAATCTGAATACCTCATTTCTCTCTTCTTTGCTGCTTCTTGTAGTGCAGCTTTCACTAACCTCCTCGCACTTCCCTGCATGGTAAATAAATTCAAATTTATACTTTTCTTCCTTCTAAAAAATTTGGTGTTTGGCATGTTATGCCAATTTTAAAATAATCCAAATAATTAATGAGTTTGTTTTATGGCACGAATATTGAAATAACAAGCCTGGGACACTATCACATGAACTGCAGCACATACTTAAGTTCAGAAGGGCATTTGATAGAATAATCCGAATTTTCAGGTTAGCACTTAAATCGCCAATCTTAAAGATACAATTGTATTATCTTATTGATGATTTTGCAATGTATTTAAAGAAGCAAAGCCATATCATCAATTAAAGGAGCAAATACAAGCCACCACTTGGGATAGTCATCAATTAAAAGGTGAATAATCAATGAAATTAACTTTCCAATAGCCATGTCCCTCCATATATTTGGTCCTGGACCTTTCCTTGATTTTAAAATAAGAAATGACAAGGCCCATCAGCAATTTTACAAACACAAATTAAAAACTGAAGTCAAAAAATAAATGGTACCTAAGCCAAGTAATTCTATAATACCAGTGGGATTCAGGTCTCCCTAGTTCAAGTAAGATTTTATAGTTCTCAACGTGAAAAAGCTATTGAAGTTTAGAAATGATGCCTTCTTTTTGCTATATAAACTAGAAAACTATTGAAGTTTAGAAATCATCTTACTAAGAAAAAAGAACGAATATTCAATTTGCCTTACACTGTGTGGATGATTTTGAACTATATCTACTGCTTCCTGGTTGCTAAGGTGCTCCCAAAGACCATCTGATGCAAATATTATGAACTGATCGTGTGGCTGCAGTTGATGCACTGAAATTGATGGTTCTGAGCTCAATATTGGTGTTTTGATAGGTTCACGAAGGCGAAACTTAGCATATAACGGTTCTCTATTGAACTCAGCCTTCTTTAAATACACATCACCAATAGATCTTGAAATCTGCAAGATAAAATATGTGACCATCAGAAAACATGAACAAGTAAATTCATGGTGATACATCCACGCAACAATGCCATACACTGCAACTGCATGGATGAATTTTTTGTAAAGATGACACCTTTTTCAAAACATAAACTTAATACTGCTTAAAGAACAACAGAATTTCAGCAAACCATAACACGATCCTTTCTGGAAGTTGTAGATTAATAATAATCAATGAATTAGTGAAAGTAGAGTTCCTTAATCAGTTTTAATAACATTACTACATGCAGAAATTGGTGCGACAAAAGTGGAAGCACCCAACAACACAACCAAAATAGTAACTAAAACTGATTGTTGACCTTCGGAACACAACCAACCAGAATAATCCACCATCAAATGATGAGTAGGCACCCACCATTCTAACAACTAAAGAAACACAACTCAATTTGTTTAAGCCTTCGAGCCTTGATCCGGACCTTCATCAAACGGATTGATGTCCTGTGAAACCCAGTAACTGAAAATAAATGATATACCTTTCAGATCTCATATTGAAAAAACATGTTACTGCAAGTAATTCATTGGCTTAGAGCCTGAAGACACGTGGAGAACTTACTAAAGTTACATAGGATCGGTTTCATGTCTGTTCCCCACTTCTGTTATAGTAGCACAATCACCTCACCAACTCTTGAATTTCTTCGATGAGCTCCACTATGTTGGATCTCATGAATTTCCAAGAACCTTGTATTTCAGGATTATTTCTTGTCACCCAGCTTTTAGCTGGTGTATGCACATCTTGCATCCAGCCCCAGAGCCCTCTTATGCACTAATGAGTTGTAAAGTCAGGTCAGTTCTAGAGCCATGCTCTATTTTGAAGATTTCCCATTATTTCATCAGGTTCAGGTATAGCATGATCTTCAATCCTATGAGTGCAGAAGAGCCTGCTTTGCAAGAACATTGAGGGATGCGATTTCTTCTCTTATTACTTTTATATTTTACATTCCCAGTTAAGTTTTAAAACTCCAACATAATTTAGAATTAGTTCTGATAGATGAATTCCTTTACTCAGCCCACAGGAACAATTTTTTTCCCTCATAGGTAAGAACACACACACACAACACATTCACACACCCACTATTGCCCCATTGGGGCTTGAACCCTCAACCTCCCATGTGGAATAAATATAAATCATGACAAGCGACAAGAATGTCTAAATCAAGAACAAAAATACCAGGATAAAGTTTCCCCTACACTTGAACAGTCACCTATTCTCTTGCCACCAATAAGGGCACAAATACACTATAAGAAACACAAAATATATCAAATTCCAAAATCAGTTGTAAGACGTAAAAAAAAAATTACTATTAAATTATCAATTAGTAAGAAGCTTCATCACAGCATCATGACCTGAGGAACAACTGCACAAAAGGAAAAAAGATCACTACATCCCAAAGCTGTCCAAAAAATCAACAAAATTCTCTAAAAATGTACAAGAATGCCCTCTAACCAACAAATAAAGCACCCATAATAGAGTGCTTCAGCACCCAAATCGGCGCTTCCACACCATCAAAGGATCTCCTATTTCACTCCCTCCACAAGCCCTACAAAATACATGATGGGACCGGCCCTCCAAGCATCCCGAGTTTGTCTCCTCACTGTACATCCCCTCAAATGACTCAAGAACTTCCAAACCAAAAGCCAGCAGCACCCACTGCATCCTAAATATCACCAAGAACATATAGCTAAAATGTCTCTTGCTATTGGACAAAGCAATAAAAGATGGCTCACTGACTCTCCACCCTTTTTGCACATACAACACCAATTAACTGCAATCTGGCACCGCTTCTTCAAGTTGTCCACGGTCAATATCCTCCCCAACACCATCGTACTTCCAAAAACTGCCACCTTGAGCAGGGCTGCGGGAGTTCAGTTCTCTGCACCGCTTTCTCAGTAAATGCAGCCTCCTGATCTCCCTGAGACACCTGATAGTACGATCTAGCCAAAAATCCACCATGTCTGGCTCCCACCAAACAACACTCATCACTCCCTATCCATAATTCCTTTTGCTTTGAACAAGAATTTCATTCCTTGACATGCTATTTCCTCATAAACCACTCATATGACCAAAGGAAGAGAGAAAAATAGCATCGTTTCCCCAATAAGAATGCATCTTGGGGTTAAATCGTTTGAAGCAGGCAAATCCATCCATGAAGTGATGATTCTAGTGAAAAAGGAGAAATCCCAATGATTTATAAAATGAATGTAAAGATTTTTTTTTTTTTTTTTTTGGATCAGTGCAATGAATGTCAACATAAAAATAGCTTTAAACAAGCTTTATAAATTAGTGGATGTAGAAGATAGTATATGTCTAAAAAGATGGTCCTGATATATTTTTTATAAAAAATTCATTCTCCTCAACAAATCTTATGAAGCCGCACTGTCTATTTTATAAAAATTTCATTGACAAATCTTATGAAGCCGCACTGTCTACAATGGACAACAAGGTTTAGCTAAAAATAGTGACTAATGTAACCACATGTATAGAATCTTAAATTGGAAAAACTTAGATTTATATTCTAATATAAATCTCTCTCTCACACACACACAAACACATAGATGCCCTAAATAAGTAGAAAGACTTCTTTTCCATTTCAATTTCTCTTTTCTTCTTTTCCTCAAAGGCAATCACACTATGTGACTAAAAGTTTATTCAAGTTAACACATTTTCCTCATTAAATTATTTATACAGAAACTGGACCAACATGATATGGAATCAGGGGTGTTCAAAATAAGGCCTGCTAATTAGGTATCTCTGAACCAATGAGAGGAATATGTTAAGAATGTGATATTCCTAATTATCACTTGTTTCATGATTATTAAATGAGAGAGAGAGAGAGAGAGAGAGAGAGAGAGAGAGAGAGGATAAAAAAATTGAAGCATATGAAAGAAGAACATGACGTTACTCCATTTCAATCCATAGACTTTAAAAAAAGAAAATGTGCCAAAGCACTGGTCCCTGTGAATATCACAGATTGAAATCACCCTGAAAACATCAATACAAATGAAATTCCCTCCAAATCCAAAAGATTGAGAAAAAGAAAAAGTGTGGGGCTAAGCCCGACTACAAGGAAATTCCAACTCTTCAAGTATTCCAGTATTCTCTACTTGCTGACAAACAATTAACTAGTAATAATGCAATAGGAAGTTAAATGCGGCAATCATACAGATTAAAGCAGCAAATAGATAACATGGACAGATTAGCTATGAATATCAAACATCAAATCTTTTCTCTGAAAAGAAGAACTAACCTGTATAAGGCCCTTCACACGCCAAACATTATGCTTTAAAACCACTATGTGTGGATCATCCGGGTGCAAGGAATGCAGCTCCTGTCTCACGGACTCAATAGCCGCATTGTGCTCCGCTGAAAGCTGAATGGACAGAACTTCCCCTGTTGCCTTGACAAGTCTCCCCAAAACAGCACGGGAATCACCAAGGTTAGCAA
This sequence comes from Cornus kousa, assembly GCA_025631255.1. Taxonomy (NCBI): domain Eukaryota; kingdom Viridiplantae; phylum Streptophyta; class Magnoliopsida; order Cornales; family Cornaceae; genus Cornus; species Cornus kousa. The sequence continues at coordinate 471,041 of JAOTQH010000022.1, forward strand.
TGTAAAGGATGCCATTACAGATAACACCAACCAGGCAGCATGATCCAACCGCTGCAATCTGCGGTTTCATGGGCCACTGTCTGGTAACTAGAGAGAGAAAACCCTCTTCTGTTGCTTGAAATGCCTTCCGTATCACCTCGACCGACATGGATTGTTGCTCAGAAGTAAACCCTGCACGATTAAAAACAAGTAGGTCACCTCCAGGCCACAAAGCCCACGATTGTAAGAAATCTAATCCACACAATTTAGATTGGTTACAGAATAGCAAGTTTTTAGGTTCACCACCCCAAATGCTATGTTTGGTCACTGAGAAAATGTAGGAAAAGTAAAGTATCCAAAATTTAAACAATTACTCATTATCCAGATTCACAGGAAACCAAAAAGAAGAAGCAAAATCAAATCAATTGGTGGAACATAGCCATACATAAGAATCTAGACGTTTTTCCTATTTGATGTAAGATTAAAGGACGTAGAAAATAAGATTCAAAATTTAATTTTCTATACCAAAACAAAGTCATTATATTTGTAATCAACAAATTTTAATATAGATAATTAATTAAAAAGAATGGTGGTTCCAAATTCTAGTACAGTTCAAGTGACTTACTCTTGAGATGCTGGAAGAGGTATTCATTGATATATCGAGAAGTCTCAGGGCCCCCATGGCCATCATAAACTCCAACAAAGGTTCCATAGGGCCCATAGTCATTTGTGCTCAAGCAGCCTGACTCAATTTGGCTCTGATCCTCTAGTAAATTGTTAGCTTGAACTACAGCCATTGAGAACTCACCATTAAAGTGTTGCCCTGTATCTTTGTACCACAGGAGCCCGTCTTGGCGACCGCCAGCATCCGAGCCCGAGTGCACATATCCATCCGATCTTGGCCGAAAACAGGCCCTCAAAAAGTTCATCAACCCAGATAACATCCCTCATTTCACCCAAACCACCCTCCAAATTCTCCACATCTAATAAGCATTCAAAATAACACCAACCCAAAATAACACCAATCAAAATAATACCAACTCAATGTTGAGTTATTCCTCTTCTAACTCCACAGGAGGATTTGCACATATATATACTAATAGAAGTCTACAACAACAAAAGAACAAACACAAAATTAGAACTGGTACCAATCACAACCTAACAGATCATAACAACATGTCAAAAAGTCATAATTTTTTTTTTGTTTGTTCACATCAGCTAAGAATTGTGAAGCAAAACTAAGCATAAGGTCTTTACATGTGAAACCCATCTCGTTATCTTCTTAAAACAGAAAACCCATGACCACAACAGCCGCTAATAATGAAAAATGGAAAATGGAAACCAACACCAACACAAAAGGGTGGACTTTGAAAATAAGGTGGTCAAATTCACTTTTTCTTAAAGACAACTGTTTGGTCAGCCACTTCAAATCCAGAAGGTCCAACTCTTACTGTAGACAAATAAATAAATGAATAAATAAATAAAACCCTTCTTC
>JAOTQH010000022.1:507016-517112 GCA_025631255.1 Cornus kousa
GCAATGTAAGGTTCAATGTTTCATATGGTGTGATGGACAAAATGATAATTTAGTCAAATTTGCCCGTTGACCACTCAAGCCAGTTATTTTCTTTCGTTTTCTTTTCCTGCTTTTGGAGAAAAGGAAAGAAAAGGAAAGGACTCTAAGAAAGAAGGAAATGTTACGTCCTTCAAAGATGCTTCACATGACTTTCGTGCATAGTTCTCTTCTCCAACGTCTTTATTTAGTTATTTTTTATTATTATATTTTTTTGGTAGCTCTCCATTGTCATGTTTCATGTTTGCAAAAACATATGAAACCCACCTGCATTAACCTCTTTTCTATGAAGGGGGCGAGTATTTATTTTATATTGTACAAATGGGACTTTACACTTGGAACGAAAATCAAGAATTCAGTATATATGTTTTTATCTTTTGATTTCTTGTGCAATATTATTATTATTATTTTGACAGAAACTCATTCACATCATTCAAATAGTTAAACCTTCACCACCACCATCTATTTTAAGAAGTAAGAAAGATACCACTGATGTCAAAATCTTATTTTTGATAAATTGTTCAAGATTTTTTATTTCAACCTATTATAAGAATTTACCAATGTATACGGTTGACCATTTCGTCAAGTTTTTAATTTCCCATTACTAATAGCTTCTATTCTAGAAAAAAGAAAAAAAGAAAAAGAAAAAGAAAAAGAAAAAGAAAAAGGTATAGGCGGTCTAGTTGTGAACACAAGACACTACCCACCGTGAACACAAGACACTACCCACCGGGTCACACCGCCTTCTAATACTCACCCCACCCCCAACTAAAATACGAAAGGACCATGCGGATTCACATGCCCCCGCCCCAGTAGGGGCTCGGTGCTTGGTCCTTAATTTAGGCACCGTTTTTCTGGACAATAATATATATGTGTGTGTATTTGCATGTATTGCAGGATACACATGCACACACACCAGACCCGAATCATCTTGATTCGTTTCCAAGTCTTCTTTGTAATACTTTATTATTATTTCTGAATTTCTGAATTTGTGATTAATTATTAGTGATAAACTAATTATCTGCAACTCATTTGTATCAAATAAATTCATAATAAAGATTAAAGACTACTTTTAACCTGGATATATTTGGCTATTGCTTTGTTCATTTCTTTGAAGGCAAATTTTAGTAACTTTTGATTATTTATTTTTGATTTTTTATTTTTTCAAAAAAAAGTAAGATTTAAATAATTTTAAAATATCCGTCAAACATCGAATTTCCAAATCATTTTTTATATTTTTGTTTTTCTAAAAACAAAAAACTATTTACATAATACAAATGTACCCTATTATGAGCTTCTATTCACTGAAAATCATATTTATTTCACATTAGTTTATGGAGAAGATCGTAAATTTACCCAAAAGTTTAAAGGGTTAGGTAATGTTGTATACTTACCCATTTAAACCCAATTATTTTTTTATTCTGATGTAAAACAAATGACCATTGTTAGGTAGTTGAGTTTGTTTATATCACCCGGAACAAAACGACCGGAAATCTTTGCCCATGCACCACTGAGGCCCATTAAGTCTATATATCTTTTTTTTAACGGTGAGAAAGAAACCCAATAAATGGTCCAAATTGAGTCCCACTTTCAAGTGGTTATGACAGTGTCACATCTAATCCTTGCACTAACTTCATTATTAATACTTTTATATTTAATATGGGCCAGGCGGGTATGGGCCTATGTTTCGACCCCTTGCATCATCCTCCGTGCCAAAATAAAGTTTTCATTTAAAAAGTTAAATAATTATTATCAATTTAACCTTTTTACATTAAACTTATATAAAAAGTAAATTATCATATTTTTGTGGACTCACTGTGGAAAGATTTAATCGTATTTTTTTTTCCTTAGTTGGTACTTGTCGAATCTCTAACCTTCCTATGGAGAGTAGATAACATTTTTTCACTAAGGATTGAACCTTTGACTTCCTTTTAAAAAATAGGGGTCTGGTACCGTTAAACTTAGCATGTTCATATAAATTTAATAATTCATTTACTACCAATATAATAAAAAAAACATATTAAAACTCATCCTCTCATGGAAGTTAAGTTGTCAAAAAATGACATTTATTTTGGAAAAGGGGGAGTGAAGGGGCATAAAATCCCACCGGGCCAATTTCTGCCCGGCCCACCAGTTTCACAGTAAGCCGAATGATCTCTTAGCCCATTCTCTCTCATGCGAGGCCTGTTCTAGCCTAAGGATTAACCCAAGCGAAGGATAGGCCCGTTGAGGAAGTATGAGGCCCATTTGATTTCAGGGTTTAAAAAGGTTCAATGATTAGGGTAAAGATAAACTTCTATAAATAGGAGAAAGAGTCAAAATGTAAATGATTCCATTGAGGTGTAACAAATTTACAGAGAACAAACAATTTATTGCATCTTTTGGCAGTATCTAGCCAGATACCTAACTTGCCATGTTTATGATTTATTGGAGTCCCGTGAATGAAATATCAATTGCATCAGTGAACCTTGATTAAGCCGAGTTCATGAATTCTTTTTTTAATGTCTGAAATAAAAAACCCTTGTAACCACCGGCCAGTGAACTTATGATTGCAAGATAAAATTAAAATATATGTAATTAATTATTTATAAATCACGCATATTATTTAAATACATATGTTATTGTAGAATCGAGACTGTCTAACATTGGCAGTTGAATCTCCTTAACTATTTTAACCACCGGTCCGAGTTAAAATTCACTGCTTTTGATAGCAGATAGATGAAAGTCAGCTTCCAAGAAAATCCGAGAGACAATTCTTTTGTTTGGGATCCAATCTAGAAATCTGGTCCCAATTTTAAGCCACCATAAAGAAAATCAAAGGGAGTTTAACAAAATTTCATTGGGACCCGTTGGTCGGTGCAGAGATGCCCATGCAGGATAATTAATTGTTATTATAGAGTCCAATCCAGCCTCGACACGTGGCCAAAGACCATATGAGTTTTATTGCACATCGACGGACCCACATTCAAAGCCAAGAAGACCATACAGAGAGAGTAAGGTGGTCTGTCTAGTGTCTATATAAAGGACTTCACAACTACTAAAGGTTCCATCACTAATCTCATGCGTGAAGTCTAAGAAAGAGATCCAGTTTCGTGTGATATTTATCTTTCTGTACGTATATATATCCAATCCAGTATTATATATATAGTTTTTGTGTATTTATATATCCATCTATTGGTATCAGTTAGTGAGTGAGTGATTTATGTAGTGAAGTTATGGGTGCTCTGGATCATATCTCCCATCTGTTTGACTGCTCCCATGGCAGTTCCAAGCTCAAGAAACGCAAGATGTTGCAGGTACTCTCTCTCCCTCTCTATCTCGTTCTCTCTCTATGTATGTATCATGTATGTATATATATATAAAACCGGCCAGCTGGTGATGATAATCTCTTTAGTAGATTCTGAGATTTTACAGGTTGTTTTTACTCGAAAAGATGATCTGGGTAACTGGGTTAGATGTGTACACGTGTATATATATCTTCTCAGTTTTTAGTTTCACTTTGTAAGTAGTCGGCCAAGTAGAGCACCAACCGGCCGGCGGTTTTAAAGAACTATGGTTCAGTGTTTTTAAAATAACCAAAATGCCCTCGATTCTTTATCACTAATTGTCTCTGAGTTTGCAACTAGAGCACATCACACACTCTCAGTGTCAGCTTCATCATCGGTTTTAGGTCATTTGGTGGTTATATAATGCCCCAAGGGTAGTTTAGTCATTTCCTTTAGTATAATTTTATTTTATCCTCTCAGTCAATTTAATTTCTTTCTTTTTAATTTGAAATAAACACACAGAAGCTTCCAGTTTTTAAGATAATAATAATAGAAATTTATCAGAACCGTCCACCTAAATTAAGTAAACAAAATTATGCATCCCGATCTCGTCGCAATGGTTTCCCGCCAATTATGCAAAGGGTCACGTGGTTAACTCACGTGATCAACGAACAAATTGGATCACCCTCACGACACGTAACTAATGTCTGTATACAGGAATGTGTGTTTAAGTTGTGGAGACCCACACCCGACGGACCCGATACAATCAATCCAAACTCCAAAGTCAATCCAAATGCTGACGCTTAGACATACCATTGTGGGACCCAAGTCACAACCGCTTGTTAAGTTGTTAATGCATGAAAAAATACAGATAAATTGATTTTTGATGATATGTGAAGTGTGGACTAATCAAATGTATGTTTGGTTGATCAGACGGTGGAGATAAAGGTGAGGATAGACTGTGAAGGATGCGAGAGGAAGGTGAAGAGCGCGGTGGAAGGAATGAAAGGAGTGAGATCTGTGGAGGTGAAGCGGAAGCAGAACAAGGTCACAGTCGTCGGATACGTGGACCCCGCAAAGGTTGTGGGCCGCGTGGCTTATCGGACGGGTAAGAAGGCAGAACTGTGGCCCTACGTTCCATACGATGTGGTGGCTCATCCCTATGCCCCCGGTGTCTATGACAAAAAGGCCCCACCTGGCTACGTAAGAAACGTTGATGACCCTCAGATGTCTCAGCTCGCACGTGCCAGCTCCACCGAAGTCCGCTACACCACTGCATTCAGTGATGAAAACCCCGCAGCTTGTGTTATCATGTGATCCATAATTGTATATCTATGATATATTGCACTAGATTGTGAGCTCCAAATTCTGATGGACAACTGTTTATTACTACTAGTATTCTCTTGCATTAGCTCTTTTTGGAAATAGAGCAACAATTTGTTCCTTCTGATTTTTTTAGTGTATTGTTTTGAATCAAGTGTTATATGATTATCGAACATTTGTCTGGTAAAATAGATTGATTTTTCTGTCCTTTCTCCAAATGCAGTGAGAGAACATATTTTCAAATACAGTTGTGTTGAACTAAATTTTTTTCATTTCTAAATCCTTACTTCCAAACGCAGCATTACAAGTCACCGGATCCATCATAGTACAAACAGAAGAAAGTTATGTGTTTAATAGGGAAGTGAATGCCGTCTTTGTCTGTGCAGATGTATTTAGTTCTCTTGGTGGTTTATGTTAATGGTTTTTTCAGATGTATATAGTTCTCTCGTTTTTGTTAATGGTTTTTTCTTTTGCAGGTGTATTTATTTCTCTCGCCAGTGGTTTTTTCTTTTGTTGTGGTGGTCCTTCTCTAGCTAACACATTTTCTTTGGCTTGTCAGGACTCTTGATCTTGACTATAACAAGTGTTAGTTTGAACTGGTGTTTTATGTTTTTTGATTTTTTGTATCTGCACGATGATCTTGTTGTAGATGCTTTTCTTGCCGGTTTAAAAAAAATGCATCCATCCAACAGAATAAAGGTGCATTCTTCATGTCAGGCTTGTCAGCTGAATGAACAACTCAAATCTCATCATATTGCAGAGCACTTGGGACATAAAATAAGTGGGTGTAATCTGAAGGATTTTGAAGGTGAAGTTCATTAAATTCTCACCAATGCACATTTTGAAAACCTAAAACTCTCCAGTCAAAAATCTTTAACACGATTGAACTTTATATGATCGCACTTTCCCAAAAACATATTGAAAAACAGATGACTTCTCCTGGTAGTTATTTCTGGGCAAAGGAGAAAGCTACTTCAAGAAAATCTGAAGCAATGTGTCATCTACCATGAAAAATCGGAACAGCTTCTGCTTGATTTTTATAAAAGCATTGAAAGAATTATCGGAAGTATACGATTTTAGAGATGATCATCATTAAAAATTCACAATCATCAAAAACCCACTGCTCTATATTGTGGCCTACACATTGCCATCAAGCAAATCAACTCCATATTAGACGAGCACAAGAAAACCTTTTTCTTGCCATCTTCAATATCCGCCCGAGTGATAATGAGAAGGCCCCCCGGGATAATCTTCTTAGTTGCATCAGTCACTGTCTGCGAGTTGAGGCACACAAGTGATTGCTTTTGCAACAATCGTCGGTTCAAAAGCAATGCTTCCAGATGAAAATTTGGCATCCTTCGCAAAGCAAAATAATAAAGGCAGATGCAAGTTTTACGGTTATTCGCATTTGAAGAAAAATAAAATAACAGGAGATGGAAACCATGTGAGCCAGCCTTCAACACACATCACAAGTTTGGGTCTCAGTAAGTACGATTTGTAACTCACCTGTTCAGAACCCAATAATCAAATATGAAATTGCTCACAGCTATAGCAGTGTAACATGGAAGAGATCCCCCCCACCTTCCCTAAATTCTGTAATTCAGCAAGGGAGAATCGCATAGCTTAGAATTTTTTCATTAAATTATGGTAATTAATATACTAATTTATGCGCTTTTATAGAGATCAGAAAGAACCAGAGTATAAAAGCTTATTAGAGCTTCAAAGTAGACCAAAAAATTGGTCACTACTCATAATTTCTCCTAGCTAGGCTCCCATTATGCATTCCGCTTCACAAAAATTTTTATAGAGACTTACAGAAGCTTTAAACTGAAAAAGCAAGCAACTAGAAGGGCAGCAAGACTAGCTCTGTTTCATGTATGTGTTTCTGGAACCCAACAGCAGGGAAGGGAAAATAAACTTGAAAATAAAAGAACACAAATTGACCTGAAGAGAAGATGACTTTGAAGTTTAACAAAACAACTTATTGGGAGACGATAAACATCCTCAAGAACAAAGCATCTGATTAGCTCTTTAACTAGCCATTGCAGCACGAGCCCCTCCTAAAAGAACAAACACAACAATGATTAGCTATAAAAAGCAAATGAGTAATATCTCAAGTCCACAAATTGCATTCAAGGACATACTACATAATATTATGTGTCAGTCAATAAAAGGGCCATTTTTGCAAGAAAAAAAAGATGAAAAAATAAAAGATGGTTTCATATTATTTAATACTAGAGTGAGCATGGGCGAGGCATCTCAATTATTTCCCACTATAATGCAACGATGATGATGCAATAATAGCCAAGTGGCAATAATTTAAAGAATTTTTTTAAGAAAACCACAAAGGCCAAAAGAAGTCATGTTAGAGACATGTTGGTCAATTAAGAAACACAGATACAGACATGAGACATGAGTATGACACAATATGGTAATCTTTTTTTAAAAAAAATGGATTGACATGGCAGGAATACATAAAAAAAACTTATAATATAATATATTATTATATAAAAAAATTATTTTTGTATAATTTGCCACATTATCATGAATGAAAACACTAATTTACAGCATGAAGCTAGATGGATGTTTTGTTTTCTAAAATCTTATATTATCATTCTAATTAACCCGTAATATGTTATAAAAATAATTTGGAATGCCAATTTTTTAAAAAATTATTGCAAAACTTTGTCTTTATTGCATAACTTCGTCCTCGGAATTATGTAACTCCTAATATAGAATTTTAAAAAAATTTAATTCTATAATTATGTAAGCGTTCATTATGTTTTACTCACCAATGAGAAATTCATCAGTCAACACTCCCTCTTTCCATCAACCTCTTCAACAAAGATACTCCACTTTCTTTTGTTTCACTCTCCATCTCCACGGTCCACCTTTCTACTATTTCTTTTAAACTTCAAAACTAAGACACACCCTAATATTTCTAGTTCATTTATTTTAAAAGACTCTATCAAGGAAATACAATGCCAAAACCTTATATTCATATTTTGACAGCATATTGAGATCATGTACAGATTGTTTTAGAAATCATAACAGTTTACTATATCATGAACACAAATTCAGCAGTGAAGTGACATGGATAAGATGTGCATCAAATAGATACCAAACTAAAGTGTCAATTGTTTTATCTTGTTAAATGCAACTAGTTAACAGAGATCAACACAGAAAACACGTAACATAATTATCATGAAACTTTCAGTTGTTAAAAGTGCAATTATTCCAAATGCAAATCTAAAATGCATTCAAATGCTCACACAAAATATAAAGAAAACAATGTGTAGAGTTAAAAATCTAAGACCTCAATACTTTTGTGAAGTCACTAAATTCAACTCTAATGCAGGGCATAATGGCAACTGCCATTTATGTTATCAAATGCAATATAGCAATGCCATTCTAACTATAGTAGGTGACTCCAAAAACAATTTTCAGTAAGATTGTCTACACTGCGAGATTGCAAGACTTAAACCCCTTCCTGTTAAGACAAAAAATCCTAAAGAAAATTAGACTTTGATATGAGCAATAAGAGTAACAACTCATAATAGTGCTAGCTAAAACAAATCAGAATTACTCAGTTTAAAAGAAATATAACCCGTGGTATAACAAGTAGAATCACCTTTCTTCTTATTGGTGCCAGAAGAATTAACTGTAGATGCTATATTCCCAATTCCACAACCAGGGAGCTCCTTCAACCCAGAAATCATGTTCCCAAGACATTGCGTATTCTCAAATTCACAATTATCAAAGCCTTGACTGTCTAATGCTGTACCTTCCCCACTTTTTCCTTCCACCCCTGGATGAAGGCAGTAGACCTGATCATTACATTGCATGTTACACGGATTTATCACATATGCACCGGGCAAGTTTGAATTAGCCAGGTTTTGATTGGCCTGCTTCTGATAAGGGAAAGATCCAATCTCCCCTTCAATCCTTCCACGAATGTCCACAAGCAAACACTTCAGCCTTGCAATCTCGGCCTCCAAAGCAGCCTGACCCTGCAACCTCTTCAACAACTGCTGATTCAATGCCCTCAATCTAACAACTTCGTCCTCTAATGATGCAGTACGAGCCTTTTTCTTCTCACGATACTTGCGAACCGCTGCACGATTTCCCAGTGGGCGTTTCTTTGATTTCTTCTCTGCAGATTCTGCAGTATCATCGGTAGCAACCTTATCCTCGGACGTGGCAGGTAAAATTTTGGTGTGAACATGAAAACAAGTATGTGTATGAGAGAAATCAGGGCCCGGTGGATTGCAAGTATGGGTATGAGTGCAGGCATGTGTGTCATTAAAAATGTCATCGAAAATGCTGTCCATCGAGCAACTGCTTGGGAGATTACCAAGGTTGGAGCTTGAAAACAGTTCTTGGTTTGAGAAATCAAGCTCCCCGTCGTCCATTATGAAGAAACAAAGAAAGTAAACAGAAAAAAAAATAAAAATTTGAAATTCTGATCGGACACGGATGAAAATTTGCGATGTAGATACTCAATTTCTTGATGGGTATTAGCTATTTCAAAATGGGTGTTGAAAACCACCGAAACCCTAGAAAGAAAAATAAACAACAGCACACAATAAAATTAAGAATTGAAGAGAATAACCCACATAAAAAAGTTGTGTTTATGGAGATATTTAGAACCAGCAACTTAAAGCATCAGCAATATACAACACAATCTAGAATCAAATTCAAGCCCTAGAAACAAACTGCATAAATACTACACTAAAAATTTAAGCATGAAAACTCATAATTAATGTTATTTATGATATAGAGCAGCCAAGATAAACAATTAACGAACTTGAATTCAAGATAAGAGTTTAATCGATAAAGACAGGACTTACCACCCCCACAAAGTATCAAAAGCACAAAGCAACTTAATAAAGTCAAATCGCTGTGATTGGATTTTTTTTTTCGTCACAAAGCTGTTCGATGAAAGATGATGAAATCGAATTTGAAACCCTAAACACGAAGAGAAGGTGTTGATTGAGAGAAAGACAGTGATGGAGATAAGAAACCTTATAAAGGCTAAAAAGGATTGATATACATGGCAGCATTTCAATGGCGGTAAAGAAATTGAGGAGGCATTTAGTTGAATCAATCAAAAGATACATACATTACCGTCTCTCTCACTGGAACGCTTGCGGCCTCAATTTATACGTGGTAGTTCAGTGGACCCTATTGAATAATTAAGCCCAATAATGATTAATATATTGAGAAGTTATACCATATGGGTGAAGTACCGTGGATTTTTATTTTTTTAATTCATTTATTTATTTTATTTTACCTCGTAAAGTAACAAAGAAAGAAAAAAAGATAAAAAAAGGTATAATTTATAGCGACTTCCCTTATAGTTTGTTATAATTACAGTAGTACTTTTTTTGTTTTGAAAATTACGCGGACCTCCCCTACTTTTGAAAATATTATACACGGACCTCCCTTATATGTGACGAACCATTAAATAC
>JAOTQH010000022.1:525380-551594 GCA_025631255.1 Cornus kousa
TATATAGAATATATATATTTTTTATTTACGTAATTTACTAATTTTTCATGAATATTGTTTGAAAAAGAAGATATTTTCTTGTACTAAATTTTTTTAAAGTGAGTATAATAAGTTTTATTATAATAAGTTAACCATTTTAGAGAATGATAGTTACAAATTTATTTATTTTTTTCTATTTTTATAATCAATTGATACTAATTATAAAATTAAGATAAATGGTTAATTAATATTTAAATAAGAGAAAATATAATAAAAAAATTAATAAAAAAGGACAAATTTAGTAAGAAAGGATAAAATAATCTTTTGTGATAAGTTTGTTGTCCTTAATTGCAACAAATTAATAATTTAAGGTGACAATCTTTAGTTAGAGGGGTTAATTACAAAAAGTCAATAGTTTAAGATTTTTTTTACACTTTACCCTTATATTTACTCTTAACTAGTAAAAGAAGAGAAGGTAAAGTATAAAAATTATTTAATTTTTCTATTAAAAATACTTTGGTTTTCGTTTCTTTTATTAGGTGTGCTATTTCATATAGTGACCTTTTTGTATTATTATCTCGCTTGTACATCAACTAAATTACATATTTTATAAAACATTAATTATTATTTGTATATATTACACTACGAATTTACTATATAATGCATTCCACTAACAATATATAAACAACAAAGAATCAAAACACACATCTCCTTCTAGAGAATCTGAATTCATCTCATATTCACTTCAATCATATGTCTTCCATGATTTCTAAATGGCATCCAATAGAAAAGTAAAAATTCTAACCAACTTGACAAGAGAGTAAATCTCAATTTTTTTTGGGGTTAATTCTTAAAATAAAATTAAAAAACCTGACAATAGAACTCAAATTTTACTTTTACACATATGCGTTGATATTTGATACAGGATATCTATATTCTCTTTTAATTTTAGTAATTTCCTAATTTGTCTATTTATTTAATTTTTTGAAAATAATTTCCAGAGCAACCATTTTTAAGAATTCATAATAGTCAGCTCATCGTATACGCACTAGTCTTGATCATCATTACTTGAGAGCTTCGGCAGATCCTTTTGACTCTTTAATGAGCATCCCTTTCCCTTAAAAAGTAGCAGCATTAGTAAGTAGATCATCAATCAACAAGATTAGATGGCTACAAGATTGATGATAAAAAAGTAAGTATTCTTCTGTCTTTTTATGTCCCGTTGAATCTATATATTTTTGGTCCAATAATATTATCGTACGTGTAAGAAATAAAAACTATTTTATGCCAATAGATATTTAGTGCGCTCATTAATTCGATGCGCTGAGTACATACTTGATATTTAGTACCTCCATTAACTTAGTACACTCATTAACTCGGTGCATCGAGCGAATATCTAAGATATCTTAGTGCACCTATTAACTCGGTGCACTGAACAAATATCTAAGTATTTAGTGTGCCCATTAACTCAATACCTAATATTTAGTTTGTCCATTAACTCAGTGCACTAAACAAATACCTAGTCTCATGTAAATGACTAAATGCCATTTAAAAAAAATAAAAATAAAAATGCAAGTAATTAATTCAATTATGTTAATCACAAATTTAGGCTACTTTAAATTTAATTGCAGAGGAGACACAGGACATTCACAAAGCCATGATAGAAACCATCAGAACTGAGAACACAAAATAATTATATTGGTAGACTAAACTGCAATTAGTCATCAGGCTTTCATTTATTCCAATTTCCAAGCAAAAGAGATGCTCAAAATTACGAGTTACAAACTTACAGTGCTTAAAACACATGTATATAAATAGTTTCAACAGCCAAACTTAGTTCATCTCTGAAAGTTATGAAAGATTGAGAGAGACAAGAAACGGACGATCATGGCATCCACGAGATTGTGGCTTAGCCCATGGCATACTTCTGGGTCCAGCTGCGAGCTGTGGACTCATATTTAAGTTTATCAGTTTTGCACATACGAGCAATCTCAGCGACCAGTGGATCGTCAGGGTTTGGGTCCGTCAGCAGTGAACATATGGACAGTAGAACCTGCATGAATCACCCCCTTATATTTTTTATTAACATTCTGTGCTTGAGAAACACTGAAATCTGAACAAACAATAACACAACAAGGGAGTGAAAGTAATTTCATTTGTGGATGCCAATTGGACAAGAAACATGGTCCAGCAAGCATAAAAATGCAAATTTGAATTCAAAAGCAATCACTTTGTGCTAAATAATGTCAAATTTTTGGTCTATCTCTAACTGATGTCCCTTCCAGGACAGACCTAGTAATGGCCTTCTTTTGTTTTTGGACCTCAACGTCTGCAGAAACAAAGCTAGTTTCATTTCCATGTAAAGACACAAAACTTTCTGGAAAACATCACCTTGGATATGGTGAGAGCAGGACTCCATTGTTCTTTGAGTATGTCCAAGCAGATATTCCCATTAGTGTTTATGTTTGGATGGAAAACTTTGGTCCTAAAGGCAACCTGAAAGTAGTTTTAACAAGGACATCGTCAGAAATTCAATGTAAACATGTTTGAAATGAAACCATAATGATTTGTTAAACAAAGACTAGTTGTAAAATGAAATTTAGTAGTAATATGATTGATCATAAAGAGCCTCCTTCTAGCTATAGCAAAGCACACAAGTAGAACTAATCATCTCAGCTCAAGTAAGTACCTTTGGTGGTTTGAAAGGATAATCAGGTGGAAAATGGATGGTCACAAGGAAGACACCACCAGAATAGGGGCTATCATTTGGACCAATGATGGTTGCTTGCCAATGGAACATATTCTTCGCAACAGGACCTATAACATACCATAATCAAATCACATTAGCAAATAAGAACTAGCAATTCTGATGAAACCCATTTTAATTTGTCTCCTATGTTCGTACCTGCACTGCATGAAGTTGGTGGGTCTCTCTGCAACTCCTTGAGCTCCTTTAAGATTCTCTTTGATGCCATTAAAGCAATCTAGCAAGAAGAAAATCTTAAAAATGAGAAATGAGAGATGAATAAAACGGGAGGCAGAGGATCCAAAAGCGGAGGAAGAGAAATAATCTATGAAAGCCCAAGTTGGCCTGTATTTAGTGGAGGAATAGGTTATGGTGGTGGTGGGGCTAGACTGAGGGAAGGAAGGTGGCTCACTATTTTTTAGAAAAGTGATAAAAAGTGTTACAGATTCCACAAGAGAAAGTGGTATATAAAGAATCAAGGGGCTCTGAAAGTTGAAAGCAACATAAACGTTGATACTACAATAGAACTGGAAGAAATCAGCAGTTTCAAGTTGCTTGATAACTAAAATAGGATTGCTATTGTTAAACACTCAATTCAATTTGAAACTGTAACATCAGTTGCAAGGGATGGCTGAAATTTGGAGGACAACTTTCCGGGACACAACCAATCAGGATTATGAGGAATCACTAGCAGATGCCACTTTAATAAACGTAAAAGGTCATTGAGGAGCCCGGAATCACCATCCATCTACAGAGAATCTGGAGCGACTTTTTAGTCCATAAACGTAAAAGGTCATTGAGGAGCCCCGAATCACCATTGTCCACTCAAAAAAATAAAAGCATCACAAATCCTGACTTACAGAATCCTTCAAAAGAAAAAGATAGAATGTTTGGTCCACTGCAACTATGAAGAATAGCCCCATGAAATTCTCACGTTTTTCCTAAGTTTCCATTTCTAATTCCCTACACAAGTCCTTTAACAAAATCACTTTGGGATTTGACTACCTATTCCACAACTACTCCTTTTCTAAGCTGAATTGGAATTTGAAATGCCAGAACTGATAATATAGTAGATTTCTCTTCGGCAAATGCGTAAGAAATTTCAAAGCACAGGAAATAGTTGCCTAATAAATCATCGTGCCAAATGCAAGCAAAATAGTACATATGAGCAGCATGCCTGAGTTTCAAAAACTTGCTCAGTACAGGCGAATAATTGGAATAATTCAACAGGATCACAACTTTTGGTATGCCTCTCACAAAGTATTAGTATTCTAAACCAGATTACAAAGTATGAGTATAAGCACGTCCACAAGTGGAAATGGTTCACTGGTTCAGTCTTCTACAAGCAGGATTAACCACAATATGATTACTACATTATGTAGATGTAGACCCGAAGGTATAAGAGTTCTGCACGTTATCAAACACAATTTATGTTATTGATATATAGATTAGACCGCAATTGAGAAATCGATAGCCCAACAACTTTGATGGACTAACAGAGCCCCCGTAGAGTCAGTCAAGACTACGGACCACATCCAACTGCTCCCTCAAAGTGGAAAGATAATGAGATAGATCGAGTGACTAACAGGTTTAATCATTTACTTTCTCCATCACATTATACTACATCCCTTTCGTCCCTTTCTCTTCTTTTTCTTCTGCTTTGGTGGCTGGAGAACCACCTTGATGGCCACATCAAAAACAGCCTTCACATTCTGTAATTTGAAAGAAGTTACATTAAATAACTAGAGGTCATAAAAGAACTTCACCCTAAGGATTCACAGTGATGTAACTAAAATATATCCACCTGCTGTGTTTTTGAACTACATTCGATATAAGCAGGAGCTCCAATCAGCTTTCTGAGTTCCTCTCCCTTCAAAAGAAAGTAGGAAGTTGAGTTTTTCTCGAAGGGGTTTGCATCCTCAGATGCAAACCAAATGGGGACAAGATAATTTGTCAAAGGCTCAGAAAATGACATAATGAACATAGGTTGCAGGAGCATCTACCTGAGATGTGGTAATGGGAACTGCACCAGGGTGGTCTATGAAGAACTGTTTATCTTCCCGAAGATCTACAGAAAGCAAAACCACAAGTCATTTACATTGAAGGACTTCTCACAGACGCACACACATACTAGAAGTTTTGGTAGCTATTAAAAAAATAAAGAAAGAAGTGAATGATAAAATTCTACTAATGCAAATATTCATGATAGCAAACTAAGGAGAAATGAAGCAAGCATTGTACAAGAATAAAATAAAAAAACTGATACTATTAAATTTAATAATGACAGAGAACGTGGTTTCTACTGGAAATTACAAGAACAGAACATATTGATATATTGCAATAGAGGAATGAAGATGAAATCTACCAAGTACATCACAGCAGACACCAAACTTTCTATGCATATCAGTGTAATAAAAACAACACCAGCAAGTCCAAGTTGAACCACATACATTTATAGGTCAATGCAGACACATTACTAAAAAATGCACTAAATAGGGAATATTCAAAAAATACAAAAACTAGGGAATACTTGTAAAACTAGCAGAACATGGCGTCTGAAAAACTGGATGAATGCATAATTACCTAAATCTATTGTCAGAGAAAAAAAGCATTAAAGTTTAAGGTATTGATTTTTCCAGGACTGTTAGGAGAAACATTGAAATTTGAACTTTGGAAATGGAACAATTTTGGAATTCTCATGAAACAGCTTCCAAGATCTGTGAGGAATTCTGTATTTTTCTATGTAACCATTTCTTATTGGTTTTGAAACTTTATTCTAAGATCTCGACCTAAATAATTACATGAATTGGCTCTCGATGAAGTTTGGTTCAGCCACTTTAGATCCTTGAAAAAGTTTTTTGTACCATTTGACCGGAATGTTAACTATTGCTTAAATAAAGGCCCAAGAGTGTGCAATTTTAAATGCTTTCTCAAAACGCTTGAAGGCAAGAACAAGACAACAACAACAACAATAAAATCAAAATTTTAATTTCTTTTTTCAAGCTGATGTGGCAGCTCCTAGTGAACTACTAAAGCAAAATTTTGTAAGGACCCTCACTGAAATATCTCTACTACTAGCTGTACTCCTTTTTCCAAGAATCCTTAATAAAAAGGTGCCATATTTTGGGCATAAAAAGATGCAAACCTAAAGATCTTGAAAATAAAAGATAAATATCCAACAACTGCACTTTGAATACCGAAACAGGGACCTAAGTATGCAAATATGCTTTAAGGCAACCTGAAAACATACTCTAACTATAATATAATATAATTCATCAAATCCACATGAAAAACAACAATTCAGGTCAAAATTGTCTTTTAATAAAGAATAACTGTTATATTTATGTAAACATTTCAGATACAAATGAAAAGGTAGCAAATAGTAACATTAGCACGAGTAATAGGAGAATCTAACCAAGCTTCGTTCCAACGAGAATTATTGGAACCCCCGGTGCGTAATGCTTCAATTCTGGAATCCACTGATCATCAAGACATTAGAACACACAGAATTCATTAGCACACCATACTTTTACTGCTAAGACAACTAAGGGATATGAAAGGAGTCCTACACTTCTTGTTGCTTCAGAATCCATTTTAAACATATATATATATATATATATATTAAAAAAAACTAAATAAAACAAAAAACAACTAAGTTAAATGGTTTAAATAAACTCAGTCAAGGACGCATCTTGTTTTATGAGGTCCCAAATAGTGGTGGTGGTGGTGGGGGTGGGGAGCTTGGAACTCCAAATTACTTTCTTTCAGATGCACATTTTCGTGGCAAACAGTGGAACATAAAACTATACTTTCAGGAAAACAAATTCATAAAGGTTTGGAGACAGGCTTAACTGGACGCGAAGAAAGGAAAAATGACGTGAGAGAAAGAAAATTTTCTATCTCTACATGATTAAAGCTAACCTCACCTTTTTGGAAACATTTTCGTAGCTGGCTTTGCTAACAAGAGAAAATGCAAGTACAAAGATATCAGCTCCACGATAGCTCAAAGGTCTTAATCTGTTGTAATCCTCCTGGCCTGTTCCGTAAAAGAAAACAGTCAGACCCAGCACTAGAAGTCTAAAGAAGCAAACAAAGAAGAAAATTCGCAAGCCACAAAATGTTTTACCTGCAGTATCCCACAACCCCAGATTGACAGTGCTCCCATCCACAACCACATTTGCACTGAAATTGTCAAAAACAGTCGGCACATAGTCCTGTTCCAGTGTCAAAAATTTTGACGAAAAAGAAATCCTTAAAAAGTTCCATTTATCGTAAATATCACCTAAATTCCATCAATTATTGGAGAATCACATGAAGAAAAAACAAAAAAAAAGTTCACGCACTTATATATCTAGCATTTAGAATCAAGTGAAGCACATGTAAACCCACATATCATAAGTGGAACATGCTATGAAAAATAATTAAAGCTGCAAAATCATACAGTAGTGATCGGACACGAAAGACTACCTTCTTTTTGTTACAGGTGTGATATTATGGGTCATATATTGACGAGGTGTAAATCAGATAATAGTTTATCCTCGGATTCAAACCCTTCAGGCTTGCCTTTTGAAGGTACAATGAGTAAAGTTTAAAGGTTTCTTTTGAATATTTACCGTAATCAGACCCAAAGTAAACACACTTACACATTAATATCAACTCAATAAAGTCCATGAAATCCTAATTTCTATCTGGGTTCTTGAATCTTCCCTCCCATCTTTTCAATTTACAAAACAAACAGCAACGCAAAAATATATTCAATTTTCTTCAACATCGTCACATACAAATTGGGGAAAAGTAATGAAAACAAAAAAGCAAGCGCCTTCTTCTAGAAAACCAAAATATCCCTAATTTGCTCAAATCAAACCAAAATTTGTTGCCCATTTGCAATAAGAATCAAAAGGGATCATAAAGTAAGCATTTCTGGTCAAGAATGTCAGTTTTTTAAGGACCCAAAAAAGGCCTAATGGTTCCTACTCGAAACAGAGGAACAGTATTTCAAATTCAACAAAGTTGGGTACTCACAGTGGGAAAGGTGTTGCTGGTGTAGGAGATTAGCATACAAGTTTTACCAACAGCTCCGTCGCCGACGGTGACACACTTGATGAACCTAGACTTGTTCATTTTCTTCGCCGATGGTGACCTCCGACCTATTCACAACCCAACCGCTATTTATAGTGCTGTGCTCTTCTTTAGATGTTCTTGGCCTGCTCTTCTTGGTGGTAGTATTTATAATATAAAAGTGTTTTCAAAGACTAAGTAAGCTCACAGCACTAACCAAAACCCCGCCACAATTATAAACCTTAATTAGATATAATTTGGATGATTACAGAAGACCTAACATCACAGGCGCATTGATTGATCAAGACAGAGACAGAAAGGAGGGCGAGGAAAGCGATGGTGAGTGAGAGAGGCCAGTAGGAACTAGGGGGTCCAATGAGTCCATGACCGACCCCGCTAATTAGTACGGAGTACAGTATATTTTACTAGATCATTCTTTGGACCCAACCCCACCCGCATATGCGGTTTGCCGACCGATACCGACTCGACCTAATCGGTCCAGACGCGATTCCTTTATTTAAAAATTGTTCACATTGGTCATAATATCAGGGAAAGGAAAAAAAATTAATAGGGATAGAATTAGTTAAAAAAATTAATAGTAACATGTTTATATTTCAGAAAATGACATCCTTGAACACTTAAGTTTGAGAGGGTTGTAGAACTAAATAGTCCTGCAAGAAGCGTGTTGAATGGTTCCATCTTTAACTAAAAATTAATGGCATCAGACATTTCCAACATTGTTATGTTTATGCAATATGCTTAATTTTAGAAAATTTTTTTGTTAAAAGTGTGAAAGAATTTTATTCCTAAATTAGAACTTAGCATGTACTTACTACTTACCTCATCTTTGGTGAGAAGGAAAACCAATAATAAAAAATTATATCTTTTGAAAAATAAAAATATATAAATAAAATAAATTTTAAATTCAAATATTGTTTGTATTACAATATATATTTTTTCCCTGATAATATATCAAATACATAGTGTGTGGTGCACCAGAAGCAAAAGTAAACATAGAGATCCATATAATATAGAATAGAGTATCACACACAAAACACTGCACCACACAATTTACATGATTTATTTAAATTTAGGGTTACGTCTCGGCATTAAAATAACTTGTGTATTCATTCTTATTTAGAGTTTTTCTTTTGTGACGTGGCTACTGGGGCGGAGGTCCAGACTATGGATGCACCTCCTCCCCCCTTGAAAAATTTGTTTAATTGTATTTTTTATGTATATTTCTAAAAATTACAAAATTCCCCTTAAAAATCACTAAAAGTGCTCCTAATTTTTTTTAAAGAGTTATTAGATTACTACCTAAGTATATTGTGCCCAAGGGCCGAGCCACCTTGTGCTCGGGGGGCACATGCCCCTCCTGGTCTGGCCCCACCCTATGTATATATATGTGTGTGTGTGTGTTTTTTTTTTTAAATTTTTTATTTTTACACATATATATAAAAATTTGTGTATTATGCCCCTCAAATTATTTGTTTCCAAATTTTTTTTAATTTTTTTCTATTTTTTATCTTTTTCTTTTTAAATTTCTTTAATTACCTTTTTAAAAAGCTCCAATTTGTTTTCTTCAAAATTCATTTTTCTTTTCCTTCTTATTCTTTTTTTTTAAAAAAAAAAAATATTCCCACTATTTTTCCTGAATTCAAATCCTCACTCCTTGTGCCCCTCACATAAAATTCTGACTTCCTTAGTACAACTATTTATGTAAGTCATATTCCATGTGGCATTTAAGCGAGAGAAATAGTCAAAAGTCATTCCAAGTTCCAACCCTCCATCCATGTTCGTATAATTATTTTCAATAAATAAAAGTCCAAATTCACAAGTACAAAAGAATAAAAAATCCTCCATGGAGTTATATGTATTATTTTTATGTTACATTTTCTTTAAAAAGATTTTCTTCTTTCTTACAAAAGTTCAAAATATACCCACACATGCATTAGACTAAAATGATATACAATAATTTTTCTATTACATAATATTTTTGTAGTATTTTATTTTTATTTTTATAAGCTCAAAGCAAATGCGTACATAATCCCCAAAAAAGCTACAACACTCAATTTTTTTTTTTAAAAAAACAATAATAATAAATCATAGCTCATTGATTTTCCATAGGTTTTTTTATATTATATTATATATATATCGATAAGCATGAGACCCCTGAACATCGGTGATGTGGTACCGTGGACGTGGTTCACACACCATGTTTGATCATCTGAGTAAGCCAGGTGACAATGGCTCTTCCCGCCATTTTCGAGTTTCTGGTTTGGTTAGTGATACTAGGTCAAAAATCCATTACAGCCAACCCTCCTTCACACGCTTCTCAACTCTTTCTCTTCCTTCCAAAAATAGAAATATATATAGAGAGAGAGAGAAAAACAGAGATATATACATACAAACAAACAGCAATCACCTGAAACTCTGTTTCTTTCCACCCAAAACTACCACTGATGCGAACCCATTTTCCCCTTTTCGTCGATGATAACTACTAAAAATGGCGGTATCAATTCCAGCACTTGTGTTAGCCTCTCTTTCCTTTCTGGTTACTTGCGCAGTTTGCCATGAGACAAGCGTGACCTATGATGGACGATCATTGATCATCAATGGATCTAGAGATCTTTTCTTTTCTGGGTCCATCCATTATCCCCGTAGCCCTCCTGAGGTAATCTTCAATTACAATTATCAACAATACACATACATAAATCAAGAATACAAATACATATGTGTGTGTATATATATATACTATTATATTGCTTTCAAGTGTCTCTCCATTTTCTCTACTTTTTGGGATTATAAATTATAAATAGGCAAACTCAGTTCAGAGTCTCCCGTCCTGCCATTGTGGAGGGTAAATGTACGCAACCTTACTTTTTATATATTATTTGTGAATAATGGATATGGTAATTTTTTTTTTTTTTTTTGAAGGATAATAATGGATATGGTTATTGATTTAATAAATCTGTTGAATTGAATTTAGATGTGGCCAGACATCCTTAAGAAGGCTAAACGAGGAGGTTTGAATGTCATATCGACTTATGTTTTTTGGAATCTTCATGAGCCTGTTCAAGGCCAGGTAATGTATTGTTTGTTTGATTCAAAATGTTGTGTGTGTGTATATATATATATATATGTATGTATGTATGTAGAAGGATCAATGTGAATTTTGTTCAACATTGCAGTT
The DNA here is from genome assembly GCA_025631255.1 of Cornus kousa. Classification (NCBI taxonomy): domain Eukaryota; kingdom Viridiplantae; phylum Streptophyta; class Magnoliopsida; order Cornales; family Cornaceae; genus Cornus; species Cornus kousa. The sequence goes on from JAOTQH010000022.1 coordinate 536,360, forward strand.
TAATTTTGAGGGGAATGGTGACTTGGTAAAATTCGTCAAACTGATTGGTGAGCATGATATGTATGTAATACTTAGGGTTGGGCCCTTCATCGAGGCTGAATGGAACCATGGGTACGAATCGATTTATCGTTTTCTTGCTTTGCTTTATTTGTCTTTTTGGTATCATAACATGGTTATTAGATTCCCATTTTTACATGCACATTATGTTTGAATGTTAATCTGAGCAGAGGATTTCCATATTGGCTAAGAGAGGTCCCAAACATCACATTTCGTTCCGATAATGAACCATTCAAGGTGCAAATCTTCAATACCTCCTGACAAACAAGATTATGTATTTGTGTGTGTAGATTTTTAGAGTGAAATGCAATTAAACAGCTAATGTAACTAAAATTTTCCAAATTTTCAGTACCATATGAAAAGATATGTCACCATGATCATAGATTTGATGAAAAAAGAGAAGTTATTTGCTCCTCAAGGAGGTCCCATCATCTTGACACAGGTTTGCTCCAGTTTAATGACCATTGTAGAAGATATTTTCAAGATTTCATTTTTATCTAACTTCTCTGATTGATAGTGTAGATCGAAAATGAGTACAACAATATCCGTATTGCATTCAAGGAGTTGGGTACTCGATACATTCAGTGGGCAGCAAATATGGCCATTAGTCAACAAACAGGAGTCCCATGGATCATGTGCAAGCAAAATGATGCTCCTGGTCCGGTGGTAAGTTCATATCACCTTTGTGCATCGAACTTTTAGTGATCTGTAAGAGACATCATATATAACTTCTTAGAACTTCACATGGTAGAGACAATAATGATCAGACATAAAACTAGAGGAAGATTAAACCATTTATGTCCTGTTTTCATTCCTGCATTATGCTCTCAATTTTGTGCAGATTAATACATGCAATGGGAGGCACTGTGGAGATACTTTTGTAGGTCCAAATACTCCGAGTAAACCTTCTCTATGGACCGAGAACTGGACTGCTCAGTGAGTGTACTACTTAATGGCATACTTAAACCCTTAATCAGATGTAGTATATGCAAAGCATAACAATCAACATTTGTATCAGTATTGACAGAACTAATTGTAGTAGTAGATCAAGCACATATGATTTTACTTTTAGCCATACACTGTTGATGAATTGGGCTGGTTCTTGCTGATGAATTGCCCATCATTTAAATTAACAATATGGTTATAGGTATAGAGTATTTGGAGACCCACCATCTCAAAGAGCAGTAGAAGATATTGCATATTCAGTTACCCGCTTCTTCTCAAAGAATGGAACTCTCACCAATTATTATATGGTATGTGACTATAGTGTCGGAGTTTTGCATCAAAACATTTGTCGATCAATTTCGAAGCTAGTTACTTTTCTGTATAAATCACATCAAATTGCAGTACTACGGTGGGACAAATTTTGGTAGAACGACTTCATCTTTTGCGACAACTCGCTACTATGATGAAGCTCCTCTCGATGAATATGGTTGGGTTTGTCAAATTTCATCTGTAGCTATTTAATTAATATCATTCAAACATTTAAATAGGCTTCCTTCCGCTTGCCTTCTAGGTTTGCTGAGGGAACCCAAATATGGTCACCTTAGGGACTTGCACAGGGCTTTAAGATTGTCCAAGAAGGCTTTGCTATGGGGGACTCCTGGAGCACAAAGGGTGAGCAAGGATCTAGAGGTAAGCATTTCAATCGAATGAAGGTTCTAGAGAAGGCGATGGCTACTGACAAGCTAAGCTGTTCTGCTATGTAGATTCGGACATATGAGAAGCCTGGAACTGACCTTTGTGCTGCTTTCCTGAACAACAACCATTCCGAAGAAGCTGCTACCATTAATTTCAGGGGTACAAATTATTACCTTCCCGCCAAATCCATCAGCATCCTCCCTGACTGCAAGACTGTTGTTTTCAATACTCAAACGGTAAGCTCTGATGTCTTGTAAAGAAATATTCATTTTCCAATGAAGTTTAAATGCCAACTACAAAATAAAGGGCTAGAATCTGCATTACAGAACTTGAATAATTGGATTGCGCTGATAGTGGAAGAATGTTTAGTCTATCCTCCTTTGATTCTGAGAACAGGTTGTTGCACAACACAATGCAAGGAATTTCTATCCATCTAAGAATGCAAGCCATCTTGAATGGGAAATGTACCAAGAAAAAATTCCAACCATTAATGAACTGCCAGTTAGGAATAGGATGCCATTTGAGCTATATAGCTTCGCCAAAGATACCTCAGATTATGGATGGTACAGCACCAGGTAATCATATTTTAAAATTTAAACCCCTCTAGAAGAAATGTGACTTGTTTCCAGACCCTTTAAAGAATTTTTGTAATTTAAAACTGACTCTTTTTTTTTTTTTTTTTTTTTTTTTTCTGTTTGAATTTGTGGTTGTAGCATAAATTTTGATATCCATGACTTACCAATGCGTCCTGATATCCTCCCAGTCCTACAGATTGCGAATCTTGGTCATGCAATGGCTGCATTTGTAAATGGCGAATATATAGGTAATAGTACATGCATACAGACAGGTAATTGTTTCATAGCTACGTATAGATATGCCTGATGCTAAAATGATATTTGTACATGCCAAATGGTGGCTACAATCTTCAGGATTTGGACATGGGAGCAACATAGAGAAGAACTTTGTCTTTCGGAAACCCATAAATTTGAAGGCAGGAGTTAATCACATATCATTGTTGGGCATGACAGTGGGATTTCCGGTAAAGAACATGTAAACACTTGTGGTTGCAATTATGTTATATTAGGAAGAGAGATTGATGACATGCTCTATCCATGAAGGATAGTGGAGTCTACATGGAACATAGGTTTGCTGGGGTCAGAGATGTGCAAATCAAAGGTATGAATGCTGGAAACCTTGATTTGACATTCAACAATTGGGGGCACCAGGTATGCATGAACTTCCTATATCAGACTCTCCACTCAGTTCTTTCCACAATATATATGTAAATATAGTAAATATAAATATGATTAGATTTTAATCTTTTGCCAAATTGGTAATGTAATAGAATCGACGCCCATTCTGCAGGTTGGTGTAGAAGGAGAGAATCTCCAGATATACACGGAGGAAGGATCACGTAAAGTAAAATGGACTCCGGCAAAGGGAGGAATGCAGCCTGTTACATGGTACAAGGTAATACCATGGTAACCTTTTCTACTTTGTGGGTTCAGGAATTCGAGAATAGTATTATGGGGGAAAGGGAAAAGAAAAAAGCAATTATCAGAACGAAATTTTCAATAATTTCAAGAAAATTTGATTAAGCATGGCAAAAGTGAATTGCAAATTCAAAAACAAACATTTCCATCTTTAAAGTTATCCAAAATTCCAAAAAGCCAGTGAATTTTCTTGTTGTAGACATACTTTGATGCTCCAGAAGGCAATAATCCTGTTGCTCTCCAAATGAACACCATGGCTAAAGGGATGGCTTGGGTCAATGGTAAAAGCATTGGTCGCTACTGGGTATCTTACCACTCACCTCTTGGACAGCCTTCTCAGTCCGAGTAAGTGATGTACATGTTAATTATACATAATAAGAATATATTCATTTTAAAGCAAACTACGGATTAAATTGAATTTTCATACAGAAACAATTCTACATGTGTTTGTATCAGGTACCACATTCCAAGAGCCTTCTTGAAGCCAACAAAAAATCTCCTGGTTGTCTTTGAGGAAACCGGAGGAAATCCAGAAGGAATCAAGGTCCTGCTTGTTAATAGAGATACAATATGCAGCCTAATAACCGAGTATCATCCAGCCCATGTAAACTCGTGGGAAAGGGCAGAAAATCAGTTCCGCCCTGTGGTTGATGAAATTAAATCAGGAGCTCACTTATCTTGTCCTGACGACAAAGTAATTAAGGCTGTGGAGTTTGCAAGTTTTGGTGATCCTTATGGTGTTTGTGGAACCTTTGCTCTGGGAAGATGCAATTCACCGAATAGCCAGAAAGTTGTTGAACAGGTAAAACTATACTTCCTAGTACATAAGAAAAATGCTATTTAGACCTATTTCCTAAGCCGAGAAGTGTAGTTTTATGTTGCTTCCTGTCTAATTTGAGCAGCATTGCTTGGGAAAAGATAGATGTTCAATTCCATTTGACAGAGGAGTTTTCCATGACAAGAGCCACGATCCTTGCCCGGAGATCGCCAAGACACTGGCTGTCCAAGTTAGGTGTGGCCATGACACTTCAGACTAGACACAGCAGTTTTGCTTGTGGAAGGAGAAGCATGGAATTGCTCATCACCCATGTGACACACACTCTGTCTCTCTTAACAGCTAGTAGTATTTAACTCTTAGTTTTTGAAGACTAGTTTAGAATCCCTCTCCCTCTATATATGTGAATGCTCATAGACTTTTAGTGGTCCTCTAGTGGAGAAGTCCCCACCCTGGAGTGAGTGAGTCTCCAAATAGAGCCCTAGAGTTTTGGTATGGGTGAGGGAGTCCCCAATTGGGCCTTATTTCATTTGTACTTGGTGACCAATTTTCCCTGTAATGCAAGTTTTGTTCTCTCTTTTTTGTTTCTTCTTTCATAATTGTATTAATTACCAGGTTAGTTGCACAAAAAACTCTTAAAACTATAGATAATTTGCTCTTATCACTTGTTTGGCCCTTAAGCTATTAAATATTTGCAAATAAACTTATGGTTTAAGAATATATTTTTAAAAATTTAGTATTATTATGGTTTAAGAGTTTTTTTTTTTAAAAAAAAAAAATTTAACCCATAAATAGTAGATGTCCATTATCACGTGATACTACTAAGAATTTGGGATCAGCAATTTGACAAAAGGATTCCTTTTGGGGCTCTAATAACACACAGAAAGCTGCATTGTCTCAGAAATGCTTCAATCTCTGCTTCGATCTTGTGCGACCTTAAATCAGTTGAGGAACTTTGTTTTGTCTTTAACTATTCATGGTGGTGTTGATTCTATTGTTTGGAAATGCGGGTGTTTTGTCTTTCGATAGTGCTCGGGGAGCATTGCAGATCCAAACTTCCAAAAGTGAGATGGTATAAACTCTGTTGGAGAGGGTGCAGGGATTCAGTGGTTTGCAGTTTCATTCAATGTGTCACACATGATACATAATTGTTGGAATGGAACATATCACAATGTCAATCCTTATCCCAGTTGCTGGACTCCTAGAAACTTGAAGCACAAACCTCAAAATAAGATATTTTGCTACATTTATTTGGCAAATTTGTTGTGAAAAGAATTCAAGGATGCACCAAAATATTTCAAAATCATCCACTGATGTTGCAAGATTTGTTTGGTGGGGAGGTCTTGGAGTTAACTTTGCTTCATGTTTAGTCTTCTTAGGGGTTTCTCTGTTTTAGTGCTGAGCTTTGTGCTTAGTTGCTGTTGGTACATATTTTCATAAATTTTTTATAATAAAATTTAACAAGTGAGGCGATGTGCAACATTTTGATAGTTCACCAAGGTTTTTGTGTAATTCTCTATTATTTTATTGTTAGTTTATTTGAGCTCCATCATTTGTATTTTGTAGGCTTCTTTCATGGTTGATTAAAATAAAATTCTGAAGACCTACCTTAAACAAGTGAAGCCAGCTTTTATCTGTTTAAATTGGATTCAACTTTTGGTTCCAGTATCTTGAGAATTACGATACAAAATATGAATTACAAAATATATAATTTCCATCTACGTTAAATTACCAACAAAAGTCTGTAATTACAAAATCTAAAAAGTGCTAAATAAGAAATTAGTGACTAAATTTATTCTAAAAAAAAATTGTTGTCCTTATTTAAGGAATGTTCCTACCGACAGCTGATATGGTAGGATAACAAATGCACAGATAATATGTCTAGATAAACAAATCAAGAAAGTAACTAAATTTTTTCCAAAACAAATACCATTACTCTAATTTGGCACAACATTAACCTTCGATTCCAAACCAGGTTGGCTTGAAAGATTCACAAAGTTGAAGATTTCATGAATCCATTTGTTAAAAATCCAAGTTTACAAAGCCTCGCAAACAAATAAATATTTCAAATCAAGATCTTAAATGATTCTTCCCACCATCACCAAGATTGGATGAAGTTTGACCTGTAAGTTTTTTTCTTTCTACATTATTTCCCCGATTGTTCTGACAAAAAATGCTGCACCAAATTTAGGAGGGAAAAGAAATGTCCGTGCATGTATGCTCTACCAGCCATTATATTAACTTAAAACTATTACAAATCATAAATTCCTATATTTACAAGTACTTGAAGAACCAAAAATTGCACCAAAGATCCCCTCATCAAGGAGCCCTCTCAACATGTGAGGATCAATCAACCTGAACCAAACTCGCATCCAACTGAAATTTGAAAAACAAAAACATTAATAATATTCTGATATTGGTTAATGAAAAATCTCACCAAAGAAAAAGGATTAGGAAAGGAATGGTTAACGACTGTATCCGCAAAATGAATGGAGAACTTACATGATGGGACAATCTGATAGCCACGAAAAAAAGGAGGATTAAAGAAAAAAAAAAAAGAACTTGAGAACAAATGAATTAATGGCCTGCAAAATGAATTGAAAAATATGACTGTCAGAAAACCAAAAAATAATAATAATAAAAATAATAAAATAAAGACAAGAAAAGGGCCCAGCTACATAATTGAACCAGACAAACTACATGAATGTAGAGGGACTAACATCAAGAGTGCCCCTAGTTTAGGGAAGGCAGGAGAAAAAAAAAAAGCCAGTGTTGAGCAGAACAGATGTTACTTGCAACCCTAAATAAGCCCACAACAGCTAATGAATGACCCGAAAGTATTTCAATCCAATATTCCGTTTCATTGGTTAGTTTGCAGATTCATGACAAATCAAATGATCCTTGCCCTTCACTGATCGCATAAAGCAGTTTCTTGTACATAATTTCCTGTTCAAATGAAGAAAGCATCAAGTAAAATGAGATAGCAAAAACATTTTTCTAGTCTGAAGCAAGTATATCCTCTTTTTTCCCTTGGGAGGAAGAATTTTGTCAAATGGCGGGGGATATAATGAGGAAACTCAAAAACAAATTTACGCAACAATACCTTAGTCGAGTAAGGGGGAAGCTTCAGGTAATTAGCACATGTCATCACACTAGGTAAGTCATCGTCTGCAGATTCTGATGACCCAATTCCATTGGACGTCATGTTACTAGTGGTTGAAGAATGCTGCAAATATGCAAGCAAGAAAATGGTATGAGTTATATGCAAGCAACATGAAAACTAATTGGATAACAATTGAAAGCTCTCAATGACATTTGCATCTGGTAGTACACCTTTCTGACAATAGTCAACTTTGGATTCAGCACTGCCAGACCACCAGGTGGAAGCCGAGGTGCACCAGTAACAAACTGACAGAAGGCCCGCTGCTGCTCTGGGGTGAATTCTCCCATAATCCCAAGTAACTAAAAACATCATAACAAGCCAACATATGACAGTATGAGAATCAAATGAAAAGTCCTAATCTAGGATGAGAACTGGCGTGGAAAGAAAGCATACATTCAAAATTGCAGGGCTCTTGGCAGTATATCCATGATCAAATTTTATGTGATCTACTAGTGTCTCAGCCTGCATAAAAAAGAAATTCGATACTAGGCCATGCAAAAATACATGGAATACACAGGTTTCAATTGTGTCTTGTCACACAGAGAACGCAAAAATAAAGATTACCTTCCACAACTCTCTACGGCCACAAAGCAAATAGTCTAATTCATGTGGAGAAAATATTTGTAGAGTTGAGATATCAAAGACCTGAAAGTCACAGAACAAAAAGGGCAAAAGAAAAGTTAATAACCTAACATTCTGTAATACAAAAACAAGCACTACTAGAAGCAACTAAAGATACTAAGAGAAGATGATGCTTCAATTAAAAAAGTAGAATGTGGAAAAATAAAATGAAATCACAACCTCGATAACATAAAAATTGACAGATAATCAGATATATCAAAAGGTGACCACAATTACAATAAATGGTGAAATAAATTAGCTTCAGCAGTTCGTGCCAAATATAATATCAAGGCAGCATGACCCTTTCCATATGCATAATAATGACTCATTAGCCAACTTCAAAACAGAAAATTTCAGCCAAAAAAAAAAAGAAGGCCCACACGACATTAAAGCGTCTCATTTTTTCAAAATTTATGGAATTCAACAGAAGACCATAATAAGTTGCTAACCTCATTAAACCCAGCTCTAAATGCTTCCATTTGTCGCCAAATCCCTGTTTTGACAGTGGCATCCACGATCAGGGATATGTACTCCCCCAAGTTATTGATATCCACCTTGCAAATTTCAACAAGTTTTTATTTTAAAACTACTGTAACAAACACAAAAACTAATGGAAAAGCTAGTGCAGAGAGAGAGAGAGAGAGAGGAAATTTTCAAGGAGGCACGTGGATTACATTCTCATCGGCCGGTTTTAAAGTATAATCTGGATAACCAGGAAGGGTGAAATTCAAACATAGATCCTCAATTGGAACCCCACGGAAACGTAAATCAGCAATTTCGTCATGATTATGAACACCCATTGATTCAAGGTATTCTTTCCGGCAAACAAGGGCTTGCAATTCTTGCAAGGTCTTCCCAAATTCGGCATCGAAAGAAAGAATGTCATGCAAATCAAGCTCCTGCAGTGATCGGGGAAGGAAGAAAGTTGTGATCAGAAAAGACCATGTTACATTTTGAACTAAATTGACACAACACAACTATTCAATTAGCATACTTGAGCAAGCACAAGCTTATAAAATGCTGTCGACAAAGGTAGGTCTAAAAGTCGCCCATCTTGAATAGCTTTGGCCATCACACGCCCAATCATCCGGAAATATGCAATGACTTTACAAAATTGACTACCATCAGAAACATCAGCATGTGGAGGCCAGGGACGGGGGAATAACCCAAGACAAGCATTTACAAGATCTCTCTCGCCAGCAGCTGCACCAGGTCCAGTGGTATTATCGGTTTTCCTATTTTTCTGTTCATCTCCATCGACTTCCATTAAAGGTTTCTCTGGTGAAGAACCTGTTCTCCACATTCCTAGTCCAACTTTCTGCAAATCATGACTTAAAAGGGTATAGAATTCCAAGGTAGGACCCAATCCAGTTCCAACTTCACCAAAATATTCTACTTCAAGGACAGCCTTTTGGCTCGAGTACATTTCCATGACTTTTGCAGCAGAATCCAGTATGCGATTCCGAGACACACGAACTTTTTGGCGCTGTAACCTTCCAACTCTCACCTCTCTCTCATTGATTGAGCTATGACCATCAGCGCCTTGCTGCTGCTGAAGCCGATACAAAGCACGGGACAACCCAAAAGCAGTAGAATAGAAGTACTGACGACGAGTTTCAAAAGGAAACAGGAAAGAGCATGCTTTCGTCAACTGGTAACACCATGAAGGAAGACTACCACTGCAAAGTGCAAGGGCATCCTGGATTTGTCGGGCCAATTTTGGAGTGAGCTTACTATTGATAAATTCCTCAGGAGAAACCCTGACAACAGTTGCACTTAGCTCATCTAGACTCAAGATCTTCCCTTCAGAGAAACTGTCAGTCGCTGCCTGGACTCTTAAACGCGGTGCAAGCTGATTCAAACCCTCCAATACACGCAACAGAGCCAATATATTATAAGTAGGATTGTTTTTCTCCAGATCACAAGGAAGCTCCCCTTGCAAAATGCTATCAAGAAGTGATATTCGATGCAGTGAGGATTTAATGTTGGATTTAGATGTAGAGCCTGCTTTGGTAGATTTAAAAGAGGTTTTAGAATTTGAAACCCTGACCAAACCCTTATCAGTTTGGCAGTCTGCTCTTTGGTAAGTGACGGTATAAACATCACTCCACAGCCTGCCTCCATCACTGGACACAGAATCATTGCCAGTATACCTCTCAGCATCTTCCTCATCCAACGCAAGCTGACGCTGGATAGCTTGATAGATAGTCAAATGCCTATTAAGCTGCTTCCCACCTGCAGAAAATATTAGTCTAGGAGGATCATTAGAACCAGCCATGGCAGCAGCAGCAAACGACATTGCACTCCTTGAACCAAAAGAATTCCCACTCCTAAACTCGGTAGAATCTGATACCCTAGCTGTAGCGGCTCTGCTACTAAAGCCAGAAGCTGGATTGGCCTGGCTATCACCTGTTCCAGTGTCAACAAGACTATCCTCAGCTGGGTCGCCCAGTTTAACATCGTGTACTTTGTCTGGTACGCAAAGTGGAAGAGTATCATCCCTTAGCACCTAAAAATGAAAACAAAAATCCATCAGGTGAAGTGCAACTGAAATTGTTAGCGGGTGCCTTGCAGGTTTTACCATTCATTTTCAAGAGCGTTTATGTGCTTGATCAAAATTGTTGGATTAGTTATTCTGTAAGTGGGATGGTCAGCCTTGCGAAATGACTCGACCAATTTTCTCCCACAATTCTCCTCTCCTCTCATGAAATATATAGTGGGGTTGGATGAATACGAGGAAACCCCCTCATCCTTTTTTTTTTCCTTTTTCTCTCTTCTCCCATTCACAAAAACTCTTTCTAATATCCTGGTCTTAGAGATCTCATCCATTTCAGATGCAGATAGTGGTACTCTCTCCAACCTAGAAACATACTCGCTTAGAAACCCCAACTGTATAAAGAGACAAGTATTTAATGCATTCACACTTGAAAAGAATAAATTTCTGCTTTAACATTAGTTAACACATTTACATCTAGCGAAACAGAGCAGGCATCCAAAAAAGGAACCATGGATTACCTTTCCTTTCTTTGGGGCAGATTGAGTACTTCATTTAGGCATAGTTTGATTAATAGTTTGACAATTATATTGCTGCCAAAATCTCAGTTTCTTACCCTTAAAACACAAGGAAATTACTCTTTGAATTCTAATAGAACAGAAAAACAGACCCTTAATTAATTTAAAAGCTCCTAACCACAAAGCACTAGAAGTAATGGATAACAAAATGATTGCAGAACTCAACACATACTGAAATAAGAAAAAATACAAGATTTGGAAAACACAAAAAGAGAACCAGAAGAATTTAATAACATACATCGTCATGGTCATCATCATCATCATCATCTGAGATATCATCATCTTCAATCACCAATGCATCATCAATCTCCATGGGAGATATATCCAACTCCTCATCCTACGCAGCAAAAATATTGTTCATATACTATGACTCACAAGGTATATATACACAATACCATTCTATGAATGTGAACCAAAAATTCAGAGTCAAATCTGCAGTTTAGTTCATCCCTGAAACTACTGCAAATGCATTTCCATATTCAAGAGCATAACAGCATATACAGCATACCTCCGAACTAGAGTCTGTGTTTACAGGCTTCATTGGTGCATCTTCATCCATAGCTGCTTTTTTACGGGTGGCATTTCTTGTTTGAGGTCCTCCTGTCTCCTCCTGAGCCGGATTCAGAACAACTTTACCTTTTCCCTTCGATAAGCTTGTGGTCCTCTCCCGTGCTGTATCCTTCTTGGTCATGTCTCCTATTTTTAAAGATGATCTGGATCTAGTAGAATGACGATGAGAGATTGAAGTAGATGGTGATGAAGCAGCGGCTCCAGTAGGTGTGGTCCCAGACTCGGAGTTACCAACAGATGCTGAGGGCTTCTGCCCAGACTCACTTCTCTGAACTTGAGGCCATATAAATGCTTCAACAGCAGCTAAACTGGCTAATGGATCAATTAGTATAACATTTGAAGAAAAATCACGGAGAGATTTCTCTCCTTGGGCTCTACAGAGGCGCAACTTAAAAGGCTGAGATAAAGCACTAAGACCAGAAGAGAGACGGGTGCTTCCACTAGTTGAACTAGAGTTATGGCTCAGCACAACCGGAAAACGTTCTAATGAGGACAAAGCATTTTGGAGCTTCTGAACTAAGCCACTCATAGGAGCCACAGTTCCTCCATCAAGATTGGAAGGGAGGGTGACAGCAACAAACGACTTGTATCTTTTGATTGCTTGTTGTCGAAGCTTGGGCAGGTTAGCTTCCGAAATTTTCTCCTTGGAGAAGTATCCACATGAAAAGTAATTCAGCAAAGCAGCAATAACTCCACTCCCAATAAACTCAAAAGTGGACACACCATCCCCTTTGCTAAGCTCTGCTAGCATCTCCAATATCACCTGAACCAAGTTCTCCTCTTTGCTAGCAGAAATATCAGAAAGGCGAGGCCCAGAGACTTTAGACTTTCCCTTTGTTTTTGTCTTTTGATAATCAACCCCAGCATTCAACTTCATGCAGAGATTCTTTAAATGTAGAAGATCATCTGTAACTCCAACTTCAGTGGCCCCAGGATCTGAAGGGAAGTATTTATCTTTGAAAACTTTAGCACGCGCAGTGACTTCCATACGAATGCTAGAATTGACTGTGGGAATTTGTACAGAAGTTGGAGGTGAACCAACGCTTGGAACTGGATCTTTTGATTCTTCAGTGGACCTCACATCTGCACTTGAATTGCCACCACGTCGTCGATAACGCCTAGAACGTGACGATGTTCCAGGTATAGAATCATTCACTTTCCCACTGGAAGATGGTCGGGGAAGAGCATTACCAGGGGACCCAGTTAATATAAGTGCATCAACAGCATGAACCACACCTTCTCTCACAAACATCTTGGAGAAAGTTCCAGGAAGCTTTTCCATTAGAATCTCTACTATCTGAAGGGCCGGAACCAAGACTTGAGGATCTTTCCATGCTAACACTCCAGCTAAGAAACTGGGAACCAAATGAAGAACTACCAATAAGAACATACACAGACTAAGCATGTAAAAAATTGTGTGAATAAAAATTCATAAAATTTGTCTACCTAGATATGTTTGTCACACCATTTAAAGACTGGATCATGTCTGCCGTGCTGAAGTACATCAATTTTCCAATAACTGAGAGACATTTGTGGCGAACAGGGCCATTCACGCTGGATCCATATATCTGCTTGATGAAATAATAATAATAATAATAATAATAGCACTACTCTATATGGCGAGTAATAACTAGATGCAAACCAAGTTATACGAAAGACTAACCAACCTGAATTAGAACGGGAAGAAGGTCCATTCCAAATTGCTGCAGAAGTCTTGGTTGATCATTTAACAGTTTTTCACGAGCTGAAACCTCAGGCACACTTCCATCTGTATCTTCTTGTTTGCCAGAACTACTGACAGGAGACTTCTTTGGTAATGATCCTTTAACAAATAAATTATTGCTGGCTGGAAGAGATATGGTTCCGTGGGGCAGTGGAGGAAGAAGCTCATTTGCAAGGTTCACAATCTCAAAAATCTAAGCGGTAGAATGAAAAACAAAGCATTCAGATATCCATGCAAGTAACAGGCGAAACTCATAACTCGTCAATATCATAATGAAAGTAAGATGCAGAATGCTAGTGTCAAAAATAAAACTCCTGGAGAAGCAAGAAACATTTTCATAAAAGAAGAAATGTAATTTTAATTATGATTGATGTATAACTATATCTCTTTTCTTTCCCAAGCCATCATTTAGTAAGCAAGTTAAGATGAAGCAATCTAACGTGGGAAGTTTATAACTGTCTATGGATAATCAGATCTGATAATGTAAAAAGCACAAATAAGTTCAGTTTTTCCTACTATTATAGACTTAATTGTGGTGAATAACTCTACTTCTTTGCCCAGCTCAAATATTCTTTTTGGATTCTCAATGGCACCATAACAACCAACCATTCAAAATTTTAGACATACCAAAATACAGAACACTAATTTTTTTTTTTTTGGGTCAGAACAATAATGAGTTTGAGTACCACCAAAGAATTGCAGACAGAATGCGAAAGAGAAAAAGATGCAACAAATACCTGCTCTGGTGGTCTACTTAAGGCAGGTGAAACAGATATGTTTGCAACAAGGCCAGAACCTGATAGTATATCTTTAAGAATGCCACTGATTCCAAGAACTAGCAAAGTTTTGGCTCCTATTGGAGACCCACTTGAACAGCTTGAAAGCAGTCGGATTAAACCCTGCATGTCTTTTAAGTCACAACTGAAGCTTTCTAGATACGAGATCATTCAACTTGGAAAGTGGAAAGAAGAACTAAATCTACCGTGAATGTGGATGTGCTTAGGGATGCCTGACCACCTCCAGAGTTACCGGCAGAAATAAGTGAAGCAGCTTGTGTAACCAACCCATGATGGCAAAGTTCATCCAGCTTATCTGGAGATGATGTAAACGCTTCAGAAATTCGTGTCAAGCAAACAGAAGCTTCCTCTAACACCTAAAATCAAAACAGAGAACACACAAGAATACACAAAACAAAGGGAAAAAGTAAGTCAAGGAAGGGAATACCTAACCAGAATTACTTGCCTTAGATTCTAAAATCACAAAATAATGACCTCACCTTTGCATCGTGATACTGAAGAAGGTTTATCAGCAAGGGAACAGCTTCCATCACAAAGTCAGCTGCATCTGAAGGGAGTTTCTTGCACATATTTGCGGCAGTAGACAATGCCACTCTCTGAAACACAGTGTTTCAGAATAAAAAATAACATCATTAAGAAAGGCTTTGGCAAAATAGGATTCTGTTCTATCAAAACACATCAACTGAGAAAGTCGATACTTTCAGTAAATGAGTTACCTGGACTCCTGTGGAGAAGAAATCAAGATATGAAAGTACTGCCATAAGTGCACCACCTCTCAAGCAAGCAGTAGGGTGTTCGTGCGATATCTTCTTAAGAGCTTGCAATGACTGTTTCCATCAAAATAAGCACGGATATAAGAAGACAAAACTTAAAAACAAGAATGTTTGGTTCAGTTTTCTAAAAACAGAAGTTCTCAAGAACCAAAAAACTATTTTTAGACAACTATAAAAGTCGGTTTGGACATTTTTTTAACTTGGTTTTCAGAAACTGTCAACCAAACAGGAATTTGTACAATTTTATGATTTTTTGTTCTCAAGAAACAGAAAACGGGACCAAGCAGGCCTATTTCCCAATTGTTACAAAGTCCAACATGAGATTTCACTGAAGTGATATCTAACGGAAGAAATTAAATTAGTAACTACTAAAAGTGATTTACTAATAATTCAGCATTATTCATTTGAATTTCCTTCTATAAACATATGGTCAGAGCTCACCTGTTCAGCCAAGTCCATGTACTCAATTGTAAGCAGTCGAGCAACAAAGCATTGCACTGCACCATAATGCACAACTGCAGCACACGACGAAGGGAGCACATCACAGAGG
>JAOTQH010000022.1:572752-584900 GCA_025631255.1 Cornus kousa
ATCATCATGAGACTGAGAGTGTAATATCCCTAATTTTTAGAGCATTTAATTTATTATTTTAATTATTTTATTTGGCTAATTGTTCTTATCACATGATTAAGTGGCTATTTGATTATTTTGGTTAATTAAGTTATTTTAAATTATTTAATTTGCATTACTTTTCATTATTTGTTTATGTGCAATTTGTTTGTTTAATTAATTAGTTTATTTATTATTATTATCAGTATTATTACTATTATTATTTTTAGTAATAATAATAATAATAGTAAAAGGTGACCAGAGAAGGACAACGAAAGTGACAAGGGTTGCCGGAGTTGGAGAAGAAGACCGGATCTATTGTAGAGAACTTGGGAGTTTGGTTTTCAATCCGAAAATCACAAAGCAAGTTCTATGTTCTACTCTTCCCCTTTGAATCTTTATTCTCTACATCATTAGATTGACTTTAGAAAATTTGAACAGATGAATTAAATAAGTTCTATGCTTGTTTATGGTTATGGACTTGGGTCTTGTAAATTGGTGCATGAAAACTTGGATTTAGATTGGTCTAATCTATATAAATGCTTCATATTAATATTAGTTATCAATTGGGACATACATGCATGCTTTAGGACCTGTAACGATGGAGTTTTGGCCTTAAAACGGACTTTCCGAGATGGTTCTGTGAACCGGTGCTCGAGCACTGTCGAATTCCATAAACAGTGCTCGAGCACTGTTGGATGGTGCTCGAGCACAGACTGCACAGTGAAGGTGTGCTCGAGCGCTGTACACCTGATTTGCCCCAAAAGTGTTCCGAATAGCTCCGAAATGATTTATTAGGGTCCCGAACTTGTACTAAAACCCTGGGAACAGTGTTATGTGATTTAAATTACATAGAACCTATTTATGCTTTTATGATTTGGGATTTGATTAGTTATTAAGTTGTAAATGGAATCTTTGAAACAATTAAATTTTGTAACTAAATGTTTTAGCGTGATGAATGATTCTAATCAACTTAGCTGCTGTAATTATGATCTTTATGAATGGGGTATGGCTGTACTTTATGGTTTACCTTTGCTAGATGTAATGGACCTTAATGCCTTATACTTTATTTACATGGTTTATTATTACTTTATTTGTTATAGCAATTGCGATAGATGATAGTATGATTTTATTCAAGCTCAATTCTGTATTTGTGATCTTATATATAAGATCTATGACTGTTGTGCCATTGTTAGATATGGTTATTATTGAGGTTGTTGTTCGTAGATGAATAAATCATTGAGATAGCTATTAAGCTAGGCTCCTTGACATTGTATATCATTAGTAGATATGGTTTTGTTATTTGTTGAGTAAGTGGGTTGACTAATAAGTCTAAACACACTACATTGTGCCATTGTTTGATGTGGCTTTATTGATGATGTATTCTATATATGTGAATATGTGAGCCATGATACGAGCTTGAGGTCTCGGGATCACTGATTAGGACTGAGGCGTATATTACCAGTTTAGATAGGTAACTAGATATAGGAGATGTGTGTGCCCTGGTAGAAGGGGACTCTTGACCACCTCGTGTGCGATTTTTCACGAGATACCCATTATCTGGTTGAGACTGCCCTAATGTTCTAAGAGTCTTAGTGTATGTATATATGTATCAACAATATAGATATTGCATGAGTTGCCTAGGGGTGTATCGTTTATCGGTTCTATAGTTGGGTTATAGTAGAAAGAACTTGCTCACGGGTCTGACCCACACTTTTATTTTTCAGGTTCATGTCAGTTCCAGACTTAGAGTCGTTCGTACAGATTAGAGACCACTATTTATCACTCTTCCGGATCTTTAATGTAGGACACTATCCTAGTTCTATTTGTTTCTCAGACTGACACAGTTATCTGTCGTTTTCAGTTATGGTTTTATTTAGGAGTCCTTGTTTGGATTTCCGAGATGTACTTTGGGAATTTGAGATAATAATGGAGCTATCCTTTATTGGATTTAATCAGAGATTTTGGTCTCAGAGATTTATTAATTATCATTTAGTTTTCCTTTTAGATATTATATTATTTATTTATATTTCCTTTTGTATTCTGTGTTTGTTTTAAAGTATTAATTGTCTTGATATCCCTAGTTTTTGGGCGAGGACTTGATCAACCCGCATTCGGAAATTGGGGGTATCACAGAGAGAGACTTGGGTAAGACATATCATCCTCTAGCTTGCATAATAAATTAGATTTCCTTTGAATTGGTACTAATTCTTTGAATATGGCTACAACTTGCATATGAGGTTATTAACAAAGATGCAGGAGCTAAAAAAGACCTGAAAGTATTTTTGTGTGATTTCCTTTTAGTTGCTAGTTGCTGCATTTGCTGGAGCCTCGTAGTGTTTTAAACTATGAGGTGGAACTCATATAAAAAAAGAGTAGCGATACTTACACCGAACATGCAGTGAATTGCCTAACCGAATAATTTTTAATTAGCTATTTATACCTAATACAACTAAGTGGAGGGCTCCACTTCCTTATTTGTTGCATAATTGGCCAATTAAAAGAGTACGTCACTGCAACTATTCGGTGCAAGAATCATTTCCCATAAAAAAAAAATATGAAAGTAAGCTTTGATTATAGTCACAAAATAGGATTCTTGTGGTGAATAGGTATATCATATTTCGGGATTCGTGAAATCATATTATATTTTATCATGCATCAAAAGATAAGCTAACAATTTTATAAGATATATATTTAGGATATAAAAACTAAAAAGATATTGTAAAGTAATGAAGTAATCTGTGACTTTTTCAGTAATAGGTTATTTGCTTAACATACCACCATCCTTTTCTAGACTTACTTGTACTTACCTAAAGTTGCATTAAGCCATTACTAGACCATAACCATAATCTTGTAGCTACAGTAACAAAAAATGAGTATCACGCCGAATTCCAACCAGCCTAAACACTATGTAGCTCCATTCAAATTATGAGCCAAAGCTTTTCCCCTTCAAGCAATATGCTCACCTCTAGCTCCTAGACTGGAAGCAGATGAATAATAATAATTAATTAATAAAAAAACTCTACAAATGACTAT
This sequence comes from Cornus kousa, assembly GCA_025631255.1. Lineage (NCBI taxonomy): Eukaryota > Viridiplantae > Streptophyta > Magnoliopsida > Cornales > Cornaceae > Cornus > Cornus kousa. Next base: position 575,807 of record JAOTQH010000022.1, read on the forward strand.
CAACACCTAAACGCAACAGCTATCATGCCATACGTAATTCAACTCCATCCATTGGCTCCTGACCACAAGCATATAACCATAGAAAAGTATCAAAATCTTCCCCTCCCCACCAAAGGACTAAGTCTTCTTTAAATAAATAAACATTTGTCCCAGCCATTTGGAGTAATTTGTACCATCTTTCTTTCTTCCTCTATCTTTCATTTCTATATTTAATTTTTCTTCTAATCCACTCCATGGAAGGTCATACCTTTGCTTAATAACAGAGACTGTTTTTAACCCCATCAAAACCTTAACCCAAAGTAAGGTTGTTAGAATCGGGATTCTACGTAGGATCGATGAGGGGTCCATAGGAGAGGAATCCTAGAATCGGAGAGAGAATCGTAAGATTCTATAAAACTATTAGAGAAGTTACTTAAACTAACTTTCTAAATCAAATATCTTCGATATAAGTAGAGAATAAGACTAAATAACCAATTCGGACATTTTAGCAAAATTAATTAACACGAAAAGCTACTAAGACACATGACAAACACTTAAAATCAGTTTATTGATTTCAACAAAAAATCAGCCTAACAATCAAGTAAAATCTCTCAGAAGAAATTAAAGTAAAGCCTAGTAGAGAGAGAAAAGTACAATTTAGTTGCCTGAACAATTTAGTTGAAAAGTTTACTTTTTGGTTTAGAAAAAGGAACAAAACAAAGGTAGAAAGAACAAAGGGAAAAAAAAAAAGAAGCCTTTTTTTTTAATTTTTGTTTCAGAATTGACAAAGAATAGGTGGAAGAATAGAATTCTGTCTGTTCCGGGAATTGAAAAAGAAAGAAGAAAAGAGAAATTAAGAAGAATAAAACAAAAATAAGAATTTTTTTTAAAATTTGAACGATACCTTTGAAATTCAATTTTGATCATCTCTACATTTGAAGTTTGTCTTTGTTTTTTAATGTAATTAGGCTAAAGAGTTGGACTTTATATTCAAAATGATTAAATTTATTAGGCCAAAATTAATTGTAGACCCAAATAAATCTGGAAGAAGAACAAAATAACACGATTTAATAGAATCGGTAGGATCGTAAGATTCTATGCAATTCTACGATCCTACTTATCCTACTAAGATTCTTTTTCCCAAAGATTTTGGATGGGATCAGGATCATTTTGACAATATGGGATCATAGAATCATAAGATTCTAAGATCCAGAATAGGGATTTTAACAACTATGACCCAAAGAGTATCTCCATTTCTAGTCCTTTAGAATTCCAATTGGAATGATAACTCTTCTATCTTTGTCAATCAAACCATCTAAGCCAGCTAAAAAATCATCTCCCAATAGGTGTAGCCAAGATCTTCCGTGAATGTATTCATTTTAACAACTATGTATCTTACCCTCACACTCAATCATGCCAGCATCCTCGCTTCAGCTAATTGACTTACAATATCTTGATTAGCTACCTTTTCCATATACCAAAGCATTTAGGCACCAAGATGTTTGTTAGTTTGAGAAGTATGAATTATGGCACACAACTGAAGCAATTGGTACTTCATTGCATCCCGTCTAGTTTCTGGGGACAAAGTCTTCTGATAACCTCCTCTTCGTATATGAGGCGACTATAATTAAGAATCCTAGGTATGCTAATGCCAAGTCCAAGATTGCTCACTATTTTTCCAATTTTACTCCAGATTAAACTTAATCTTATTTTGTATGGGTTACAAAATAAATTGTTAAATTTCAAAGTATTTCTCGATTGTTCTAATTCAGTCTATGAAACGCTGATGCCACAATTCATTCAAAATACCATATACACTTTTTATGCACAAATTTGACCAACTGAAAAAAAAAAAAAAAAATGTGAAATATTTTATCAAGAGAAAAATGCCAGAAAATCACCTCAAAGAACTTCTTATACTCTTCCTTGGCTTCAAATCATCTTTTGAGAAGTACCATTGTGCAATAGTCCCACTAATCACATACGCCTGTGCCTCAACCATAGCCGCGGCGGACCACAACATTGTAAGAATTGCCAGAGTATAGTAAGCAGGCACCCAACTATCTTGCTTCCAAGCACAATAATATTCTTCACTCTCTTCTCGCACCACAATCTCCCCATTTTGCCTCGCCAACACCAAGAACACAACAATTGGTGCATAATAAACGAACAAACTCAAAGTCAAAGCAGGAAGCACGCCGAAAAGCCCCAAATGTAGACAATCTGTTTGGTGTAACGCTTGAGTAACAAAAGGATACAGAGCGCAAAGGGTACGCTCAGAATCAAAGTAATTACAAGTGTCCATATCAAATTCTTCAACACACCCGAAGAAGAGGAAGAGTAGTAGTAGAAAGAAAGAGTGGTATCGATTGAGGAAAGAGTGGACGATGATTGTTCGACGCACGAAGAGGAGTTAGAGTCGTAGACGAAGGAGGAGAGGTTGGAGGAATTAGGGTTTCGATTGACGGAGGCGAAGATGCCGAAGGCGAAAGTGGAGAGGACAAGGAGGGCGAAGAGGATGAGAAAGGATAGGTCTTTGATGGGTCGACGGCCATAATTGTAGGAGATCTGGAGATAGTGGTTAGGGTCTGGTTCGGAGGTGGTGGGGTCGTTGTGGGACGGTGGTTCGTCGATGGGTGAAGGAAAAGAGTAAGGGGGTTTGGAGAGGAGGGGTTGGGTGGTGGGTGAGGAAGATGGGTCTTCGAGCTTGGAGTGTTTGTTGGGCTCGTCTGTGCTGCCCATGAAGAGAGAGAAAGTGTAGAGAGAGAAAGGGGGGACGGGGACGGGGATGGAGTTGGAGATTGGAGACGAAAGAGATGGACGTGAGACGGTTTGGTAAGCTAATAGTTCATTGTTGACTAATTAGCTGAGAAGCTGTAAAAGGATGATGATGCCTATGGTCGGTCATTGCAATGCTGGCAAACAAAAACCAGGAGTAGTATATGTTTCTATTTTTTTATTGTTTTGAAAATAGACATTTTATGTTATAACTAAACATATTTTTATTTAATTTTTTAATTTTCAATTAACCGAATTAATATTCCATTCAGCTCACAAAAATTGTCACATTCTCATTCTTAGCTATCGAAAATAAATATTTGAATGTACTGTTGTTGCTGTTGTTTGTTTTTTTTTTTTTTTAACATTTAAAATTTAACCTTTTATAATGAATTTATAAAATATAAAACAAAGATAAATCATCACATATTATTGTGAATCCACTATTAATAAATTAACAATTTAATCACTATTAATACAATAAAATTTTTTTAACAATCATCACCTTAAAAGATTAGGTTTCAAAATGAAACCGTGAGTAAATTCTTAATCTTTATTATTTGAAAGAAGATTTTTAAGTATGTGGACTTTCTAAAGGATTTAAATGCATCAATGTGATTTTAATTGATCTTTTGAACTAGACTGTCTCGTAGTACTCGTCCATCCAAGCTTGTAAAGTTGTACAAACAATCACACTTTATGCATTTATTAGGAAAATATATACATTCAAGAAATATGGTTTTAATGGAAACATCATTACAACACATCAACTGTTTATATATATGTAATTGTTTTAAAAATATGGGTAATGATAGATGGGCCGATTAGTTTGGCAGAATATACATAAAGTCAGATAAGCAACTTTAATAATTAAAAAAATAAAATAAAATAAAAAGAGAAATAATATATGTGTTCGCAAATTCATCTTTCCTAGGCTGTTCTTTTCGTTTCGTCTTTTCAGATAATATTTTTTACCATCTTAACTTGAAAAAAGAAAGAACTCTTAATTACAGAAAAAAGAACTTTTGATTTTTAAAATATGGTTGCAACTTCATATCATATTCATATATTTATATATATTGTATCATATGTGCAATTTTTTTATTTTTTTGAAAGTAAGTATGTGTATTTATTTGTTTGATTATATTGTTCTTTAGTGTTTAAAAAATTTTCAAAGAGATATTAGGGAGATAAATTAAATAAGAAAAAGAAATAAAGGAGAGAGAGGAGATGAGAGAGAAAGAAAAGGAAGTGACTTAGCTGGACAGGTCACGTATTTTTTGCCAAAATAATCGGTCAAATACTTTGGTTGAAATATCAATTTTCTAAAAATATATATTTAAATAATCTTTGTTTAAGGATGACGGTTCACCTCTGGAATACTTCATACTTGTCTTGCTGGAACAGTTTTGAATCTATTTTAATTAGAGGCGAGAAGAGGAAAAGTTGATCATATATATTTGAATAATTATTAAACCTTTTTCACCATTTTAGATTTCAAATTATTAAAAAGAAATTCATTCATATAATTTTTCGACAATTGTTTATACTTGAAACATTTGTTGAATCATGACTTTGTTTTAGATCTTGAATATTTTATTTAAACATGACAGAAATTTTGTTTAAGGAGTAAACATTTGAATATTTCGTCCTAACCACACACGGGACGAAATGGTTTGGAAAGAAGTTTTAACAGTTGAAGGATAAAAGTGACCACTCGCCATTTTTTCTGGTCTGAAATTATGTTCTCGACATGATTATTTTTTGCCCACCAATTTTTTATTATTATTTTAGCTCATTGTTAAATATTATTTTATTTTAATTTTAAAATAATTAAAAGTAGGCTCCAAATAAAGTGAGCTATACCAAGCCAGAGTTTTAAACTCTTTAGACTTGACTAGTTGATTGTGGCTCAGCTCGAAATTGTAATAATTCAAATTTAATTTCTATCTCATGTTTTAATTTAGGCTTGTGAAGTTACCAACAATTTTTTAAAATTAGTTTACTGACAAAGTTTAGTTATAGTACCATACTACCATTTCCCTCCACGGTTCCATGAAGTTTACAATAAAATATATACTCCAATATAATTTCATCACATATATATAAGTTCGGGAAAGTCGAATGAAGATGCTTATGTCCAATTTTATAATAATCAAACTTAAATAAGTTTATGTTCAAGATTTTATACTAGCTGAATTAATTTAATATTTTTTGAAATTAGCTCATTTATTTAGGTGGTTAAAAAATCAAATTCGAACTCAACTCATTTAATTAATGAATGAGTTCAATCCCAAATGTTCATGGACGATTTGTGTGGTCCTAATTAAAAAATCTTAGGCATGTTTCATTTTTTTACATTACTACACGTACAATTTGCAAGATTTATCTGTTAGTACTCGGGAGTACTTCTGCATGTTACGCCATACAAAAGAAAATGGTTATTGTATTACTTGTGTAATTCGTGTGGAATTTAAACTTTATAATCTATTGATGTTTTATATTTAGGCTGAGTATGTTTTGACGTTAAATATTTTTATCTAAAATTTTTTCATGTAAAAATAAAAGTTTCTTCTTATTTTCATAACCAGTCAATTAATATAAAGTTTTCATGATGATGAATTTGAGTACATTGCAATCCTACTTCATAAGTACCAAAACCTCCTGAGTTGAATTCTTCGACTGCAATGGCCGGAATGTGTAGTTCTACTGCAACGGTTCTCTCTTTGATAGAATTTGGTGGGCTTCTTTTGGGTTGGGCTTTCCCCTTAAGGAATAGCAGATGTATGTTGGGATAGCTGGGCATAATCCATTTATCTTTTTCTCCCATTTATGGGCTTGTATATTACGTTACTTATATATGAAATTGATCTTTCAAAAAAAAAAAAGAGCCAATATTTCTAACAGATTCTTGAGAAGAAATGCAAAATCTTATAAACGATAAGAGAAATAATCAAGTGATGACGACATTCAAAAAACCCAAATAAAATTAAAAAATAATAATCTAAGTGATGTCATAGCATATAATACATCTAATTCTGAAATCAAATAGTTGGATTTATCTTATCATTCAATTTTTTTTTCTTTTCTACTTAATTGTCAACGCAAGAAACTAATTAATTAATGAATCATCTTTATATATATATAAGTGATGACGACATTCAAAAAACTAAAATAAAAATAAAAAATAATAATCTAAGTGATGTCATAGCTTATAATACATCTAATTCTGAAATCAAATAGTTGGATTTATCTTATCATTCAAATTTTTTTTTACTTAATTGGCAACGCAAGAAACTAATTAATTAATGAATTATCTTTTTATATATATATAGCCAATGAATGAGTCACTAACAATGATTAATGAATCAATTGTCAACGCAAGTGAAAAATTAATGAATTATATCTTCAGTATGTTTATATATAAATCAAAGTGTCGTGACTAGCAATGGTGAGCTCCTTTGTCAGCCAATTCGAGCTGAGGAAAAACCTTTTGCACTTCGCAAATTCTCTCATGGATGCCTCCAAGAGGTGACCCCGCTTGTTCATTTAGTTCCGAGCTTATATATATGTGTGTGTGGGGCATCTGTGTATGTCTTGAGCTCCATTGAGTGTCGATAGACTAATTTTCTTATTTGTAGGCCAGAAGATATTGTTACCGTCGATAATCATACCGCTAAAAATCTACCCAGTTCAGGTTACAGTTATCTAAACGTGAGGTAAGAAGTTTATGTTATTTATTCTTAGCAAATTGTTGATCATCTCCATGACGGTGATGATATTCTCTATTTGTCGAGGAATAATGTTTGATCACTAAGACAAAGGACGAGTTCAACAAGGGCCGCATTGACAATGCATTGAACGTTCCTTACATGCTCATCACACAAGAAGGTGCATTGCTATGAAATTTTTTTAAAAGCAAAATCCACTCATTTCAATTCGGTTATGAAATTATTGTTATTAATTTTTCATATTTGCACCCTAATAATCTAATTGTCTATGCCTTCTCCAAATTTTTCTGGTGATGAGCAGGCCGAGTGAAAAATGTTGAATTTCTCAGCCAAGTTTCCTCAATTTGTCATAAAATGGATTACTTAGTCTTGGCAAGTATATCAATTTGCCACAAGGAGGATAACTTAGTTGTGATAATTGAAGAGGCAATGTAAATTTCATCAGAAATTAATGTGATATTGCTCTATATTGTATTAATATAGGGACGTGTATCATATCTGAAAAGGAAATGACAATTGAAATTTGAAGGGGACGACATGTTCACATGTTTATAAATCTTGAAACTCTGTTCTGTCTATGCTTATAATATAATTACAGCTCTTACTTTGGATTGGAATATATATATATATATATAAATAACAAAATATCATGACATGTGATTTATGTTCATCAACACATACCTCCTGCATATATATATAGTTGCAGTGACCAAAAAAAAAAAATCATAAAGCTATCATCTACTTAAGTAATTTAAGTATTAATTGTGAAGGGCTGCAACAGTGGAGGCAGATCGCGTCGTGCTTGTGTCGATCTTCTAAACGCAGTAGTCCTCTTTTCATGTTGATGTTATACCCTTCTTATTCAAAGCCAAAAATTTTATAGGCTAAAATTGCTTAATTATGTAATCACATTACATTTTTAATCAATCAAACTAAAATTTCTCCCATTTTAATTATAAAATGCGTTGGTGCTCTGAAAAACAGGGCTTCGAGCATGTGACAAACATGGGTGGGGGTTACTCTGCGTGGGTGGACAACCAGTACGCTGGGAACGAATCAGCAACACAGCAGTTCAAAACTAGTTGCAAGTTTCGCCCATGACACATACACACAAACATGACACATACAACTCCGTACTACATGGGTGTCTGTGTGTAATGAATGAGCTGTATAAATATGTATATGTTGAAGTAAATACTGTGTCTCTCAGGCGTGTGGGATAATGCTACTGTTTATTATTGGGATCTTTTAAATAATCTAGTAGTTTGTCTCTGTCATCTATTTAACGTGACAATAAATTGTTCTTCCTTGTCAGACGCATCAATGATTTTGACATCAACAATGCCCCACCCTCAAACAAATTATTGAACCTTTCGTTTTACTTACCAATGCCTTAATCATTGACTAGTTGTTCTACCTTCAGAATTATTATTATTTTTCTTTCAAAATTTTTGTTATTTTCTAGAGTTAGGTATGAGTAGCTATATTCAAACCGTTGTTATTATTGGTGGAATTGTCTAAATATATCATTTTCAGTGCAAAATTAGTGAAATTATGTATCCGATAGCACAATTCAGAAAGTCAAGAAGATAAAATTGGTATGGATTGGACCAGTGTTTGTGTGGTGTCGTAAGAGCTGACGGTCAGCATCACTGAAGGTTAACAACTACACCAATTACAGTTCAATAATTACCACCACCAACTGGAAGTCTGCAATAGACTGGTAGTGATCGTTACTCCAGTAGGCCCATGTGGCTGTCTCTGACCTCCCCCACCGGTAAATGGCTAGGGTTTGTCTCTGCCGTCTGGGTACAATCCGTCTCAGGCAACACCTACAGCTTCTCAAAGTACTCACAAGCTCTCAAATCAATCATGAACCTCACCCAACTCCAGCTCAACAACCTCTCCGTCGCCAAAGATGTCGGCGTCGCCTTTGGCCTTCTCGCCGGCATCTCCTCCGACCGCTTGCCCACTCCAGCCCTCCTTCTCATTGGTTCTATCGCAGGATTCATTGGTTACGGCGGACAGTGGCTAGTCATTAGCGCCACAATTCAATCTCCCCCTTATCGGGTGGTAAGCTTAGTATAATAATCTTCATTAAGACATTTAAACAAACACTATTCACTCATACAAATATATACATATGTATGTGTATACAGATGTGTATATTTATGTGCTTGGGAGGGAATAGCGGTACCTGGATGAACACCGCTGTGTTCGTGACTTGCTTTCGGAACTTCCGGAACCACAGAGGGCCAGTTGCTGGGATTCTGAAGGGTTATCTAGGTCTGAGCTCAGCCATATTCACCGATTTCTGCACTGCTTTATTCTCAGACAGTGACTACACTTACCTTCTCATGCTCGCAATCGTCCCTTTCGTGGTTTGCCTCACCGGAATCATCTTCCTCCGTGAAGTCCCTGTTAACCAAAATGTATATTATAGTAATATACTATAGTATTGTATAATTTAAATATTATTTGTAAATAATTATTATAATAATAATCTATATATTTATATAGTTTAATTTTAAGAAATAAAATTATAAGAAAAACCTGAATAAGTCGAGGCTAGAATTTAATTCTATAGCCTTAAGACAGATACGCCC
>JAOTQH010000022.1:603580-617155 GCA_025631255.1 Cornus kousa
CCTGAAGGGTATTATGGGTATTGTACATTTTTTATATTTTACAATTTTTATATAAATTAATAAGTGGGGGTATTTTGACCCTCTGGTCGCCAAAAAATGTGGTCCGGTGGCCGAGAGGATCCTTTTTGCAACCTTTTTTTATAGTGTAGAGTTCGATTTGCAATGTTTAATAATTGAGGAGAGAATTTGCAATCTTGGTAATAGTTCAAGGGTTTTTTTTTTTTTTTGCACTTTTGCCTTATTATTATTATTATTTTCCGGAAATAAATATTTTTTTAAGTATTAAAAAAATTATAATCTGACTTTTAAATTGTTAATTTCTAAGGGGCACTGAAAAGTTGATCATTTTCTGAAAAAAGGAGATTGTGAAGTGTAGCCTATTGTTTAAAGTACTTTGAACTAATTTTTTTTTAATTTTAATTTTAAGGAGCGGATTCATTACTCACAACGCAAAGTAAATGATATATATATTTTTTTTTCAGTTTTAACACATAATTATTGAATAATTTTTTTTTTTTTTTTGGGGAAGGTAAAATGTCCTTCTTGGTTCGGCTGCCGGGAATTATTGAATAATGTTGCATAATGTTGTTGAACAGGTTGGGTAAAAATAAAGGGTGCAAATTCAGCTCTAGTAATGGCAAACCTAACAACGGATAATACTACATTCCAGTGTGTAGGGACTGTTATCGCTAGGCGTGGTTGCTGGTCATTTCTTAAAGGTGGATTTGTTCTTGATTCACCCTCATCTCACTCTTTCCTCTATTTTCTGGTATTCTTACTTTCAATACATTGTTATAAAAATTCACAAATTTGCTAAATTTACAAGTGCCATGAGAATTAAAAAGAAATGGAAGCAAAAAAAAAAGGCCAACCTTATTTTTGATAATTTTTTCTGATGCAGAACACAGATGGGAGAGAGATCAATATAAGAATTGCTAGTGCTTCTTTGCAGCCATTTACAGATGAGCAATGGAGAACAAACCAACAACACCAAATCAACACTGTAACTACTAGAAACTCCATGGTTGATGGCTTTCTTTGATTTTTGGTCAAGAAGACTGAGGAAACAAAATGAAAATTTGAAATTGTTCAACATCCATTTTTTATCTTATTTTTTCTCAAACAGTCTAGAATTACTAAATTTCCTACTTCTCTTACCAATTTTTAATTTTCTTTGTGTAGGAAAGAAAGCGCGCAGTCACAATTCATGTCTCGGATGGACATGGCGATAGGTTGCTAGGAGCAAGTATTATAGTAGAGCAAGTTTCAAGAGATTTCCCATTCGGTTCTGCTATAGCAAAGACCATTCTTGGAAATTTGCCCTATCAGGTTGGTACAGTCCATATCCTACATTGAATTCTAATGAGCCTTTGAGAAACCAAAATTTATCACTAAAATAACATATAATTTGTTTCAGAATTGGTTTGTTGAGAGATTCAACGCTGCTGTTTTTGAAGATGAACTCAAGTGGTACTCTACAGAACCCCAACCAGGGAAGGTCAACTACACAATACCAAATCAAATGTTAGAATTTGTTAGAGCTAACCAAATTATGGTCAGAGGCCATAACATCTTCTGGGAAAATCCCAAGTTTAATCCTTCATGGGTTCGCAACCTAACAGGTCCTGAGCTAAAGTCAGCTGTCAACTCCCGAATACAAAGTCTAATGAGTAACTACAAAAATGAATTCATACACTGGGATGTCAACAATGAAATGCTTCATTTTGATTTCTATGAGCAGAGGCTTGGTCCTAATGCCAGTTTCCACTTTTTTGAGATGGCGCACCAGTCAGATCCTTTAGCAACCTTGTTTATGAATGAATTCAATGTGGTGGAGACTTGCGACGATGTTAATTCCACTGTTGACACCTACATTTCAAGGCTAAGAGAACTCAAACGCAGTGGTGTGTCGATGGATGGAATCGGCCTAGAAGGCCACTTTACGGTACCAAACCCTCCTCTAATCAGAGCTGTCCTAGACAAGTTAGCCACGCTAGAGCTTCCTATTTGGTTTACAGAGGTTGATATCAGCAATACACTTGATAAGAAAACACAGGTATGCAATTATAAGATTTTCCAACTAATTTAAGCCACTTAGCAGGAAACATAAATACACCAAAGTTTTGTAAATTCTTTAATCCCTTCATTATTACAAAAAAATTAAACCAGTTTGATATGATTAAATGAATATTTGGTGTGAATATTTCAATGAAATCTCCCACTAAATTTGGTTTTCCCTTTTGTTACTGTTTCGTAGGCTTCATATCTTGAAGTAGTGTTGAGAGAAGGCTTCTCACACCCTTCTGTCAATGGAATAATGCTCTGGACTGCACTGCACCCATATGGGTGCTACCGAATGTGCCTCACAGATAATAATTTTCATAACCTCCCAGCCGGAGATGTCGTGGACAAGCTCCTGAAAGAATGGCAAACTGGAGTGGTGGAGGGTCAGACGGATGACCATGGTTCATATAGTTTTTATGGATTTTTAGGAGAGTACAAGGTGACTGTGAAGTATGGCAACAGAACTGCAAATTCAACATTCTCTCTGTGTCAAAGTGATGAAACTAGACATTTTAGCATTCAAGTATTGTAAGCATTTTATATAGTTGTATTGTCAAGGCAATAGTTATAGATCATTCCTTTTTTCTGCATTCGTGTTTGTTCTAATAATTACAAATTTTCTGTTGCAAAATTAAATAGAAAACACAAAAAGAGATCAAACAAACACAATAAGAACACACAATTTTACTTCGTTCACCTAAAATTTAGGGTTACATCCAAGGGTTGCAATGATTTCATTATAATAATAAAAAAAATAGCCAGCGAATATAGAAAGTTCAAAATGAATAAATATCCTCACACTAGGACAACACAAGTGCAAAAATTACGAATCAGGGGCAAGCTCCCGAACCCCACCTTCGGGCAGGAGGCTTTGCCCTCCATCGACCCCACCAACTTATTGCTAAATTAAACTTTGGTGTACATTATCAATCCGACTCCAAACCACAGTGTCCATCATTTTCCACTCCAAGCAAATGACCACCTCTCTCACATTCAAAACTTTGGAACTTTTTTGTGTCACAAGCTTGAGATGATCACCTGAATGATATTTGCTGGTCTGTTTTAAATGCACATAATCTATAACTATTCGTCGATGTCCTTCACTAAAAGTCACCTCTTTTAAAATGGTTAAATAGTGTTTTTTTTTAAGGTAATCAAGAAGTCATTGTGAAGGAAGAAGATATTGAGTGTGACAGGTATATTATGTTATTAATATACCTACCAAAAAAATATAACTTTTAAATTTTGGTCACTATTATGAAAGTTAAATGAGACAAATATTATTGGATGTTACATTTTCATTAAGTAATAAAGTAAAACAACCAAATGAATGAAATAATTTCAAATGGATTGTAAAATTTGTAATAAATTTTTGGGACATTTATTTTTTTCCGTGTCTATCAATTGCTCCAAACCTGAAACCGTAGACGTAAAGAAAAATTTCTCATGTGAGACCCAAGATTAAGATAGATTGCCATTGCTCTAATTCAATTCAGTTCAAAGACAACGTCAAACAATCAGAGCAGCATTCATTTGTGAAGGTGATATAGAGTTCTTTAGCGAATGGGAGATCCATTGCTGTTACTTGGGCTTGCACACCCCCACACTCCTATTACTACCTAATGTATGAGGTTCTCTTACTTTTAGAGCTTCTCACCCTTGCTCTTAGAGCTTGTTAAGGTTAATTCTTAGTGCTTGTTAATTACAAATATAACTCTCACATATTTATAGATATTTTCACAACTCTTTAAACTTTTCACACATTCTAAACATTTATAACACTACAAAATTCTCTAAAATTTTATGTACTCTCTCTACAACATCTACAAGTCTTCTAGACTTTAGAATCCTTCAACTCTCTCTCTCTGCACTCCATAATTCTCTATACAACTCTACCAGACGCCATGCACAACCTCCCTGCAAGCTAGAAAATTTAGTTTCGGCGTTAGATTTGTATTATGTAACTAAAGTTGAATATTTTTTAAAATCAATTGTAATATATTTTTGTTTAAATACTAATCATAGTATATAAACTATGAGAAAATTTAAAAATGAGAAAAATACAAGTTAATAGTAGTCGAAAAACTGATATTAGAAATAAGAATATGGAGAAAAAATGATGAGTTGCAATTAAAAAGAGAAAAGGTAAAGAAATAAGCATTATTAAAGAATTAATTTTCCTTCATCAATTGTTTTAGTTTTTCAAAAATATAATTTTTGTAAGAGAAAAATTGAGCATTTTGATTTCACTCCGGAAAGATATACCTAGATGAAAGATTAAAAAAAAAAAATGAATTTTAAATAAACAAAATAATTTTAAATTAAACAAGATGCCAATAAAGTTTGTTATATAATTATAGATATTTTTCTTGTAAATATCATTTTGCAAAAAAGTTTGACAAAATATGCTTCATGCATTTTTATTAAACATGAGGAAACATTAGTGACTTTTATTCTTTCTTTTTTTATCTCTTGAATTAATATTATAAATATTGTAAATATATATATATATACATATATATATCTAAATAAAATAACAATATGTTGTAAAAACGACTACAATAATAATGAACTTAAATTTTTATTTCTCAAATAAAATTTTGAAAAAATTGAAAAAAAATATTAACGATTACAAATATAAATATTTTGAAAAAATTGAAAGGGTCCTAATGAAATTTTTAATGAAATTTAGGGATAATATTTTTAAAAAAGGTTGGGAGGCCCCAGGTGGCCCACCCCTGCCCAAGTGGGTTGGATATGACAAGTGAGTAAGTGACTCAATTTCACATATATTTTCTCATGGATTACAATAAGTTTTCTTTAAATTCCATCACTCACCATATTCAGTCCAATGTTATTGATATATATGCATACTGTAATTCATATGTCAGGAAAAATCTTTATTGTAATCATTGTAACGGTAAAGTAGTGTAAAATAAAGTAGGTTTATAATAAAACTAAAAGATTGAAATATGTATTTTGATAGTGTTTTTAGTCGTTGTACCACACCACCATCACATATTGTAATAAATAATTAAAAATAATAAATAATAAATAAATAAAAGTATATCTTTACCTATTGCAAACTACAGGTAATTAATAATCCTTTGGGTAAAAAAAAAATAAAAATGCCAACTAGATATATGTTCTAAGATAACACTTCCTTATCACTGGTTGCTTTAAGCTCCACAAAAACCACAATCTTGAAAGAAAAAATAATAATAATAATAATAAATAAAAATAATAATAAAAAAATAAAATTAAAGCCAAATCAAAGAAAAATGAAGAACACTTCCAAGCATATAAACATTGCATAACTGGGAAACGGTGGGTAGTTTACAATGTGGATGAATCTATCAAAGGTGCTAGAGTTTAATCCAATGCGCTGAAGAGCCAAAATCCACGAGAGAGCTAGAGACTACAAGTAAAGCAAAGAGAGGATGAGAGAGAGTGTTGAAGAGGCCGTGAGTGCAAAATGCAATGTAGTAGGAGACAGAGCCCTGGTTGAATGACCCATGGCCAAACCAGCTAACCATGATCCATCAGCCAATATAGCTTCAGATCCTGACCCTGAATCCGAGACTGTCATATCCGACCCTGACCCTAACACTGCCGTTGTGGTACCTGGCGATGAATCTTTTGAAGATTTTTGACTGCACCCCAAAAATGGCACACACATTACATAAATATACAGACAAATGTATGTACATTAAATGAGCTTTACAGATATTAATGTTAATGCAATGGCCCTCAATGTTCAATTTGTATGCTAAATAAATTTAAATATTAAAAAAAAAAAAAATAAACTCAATTTCAAGACATCAATTTTATGTAATCAAATATAACTAGCAATTAATTACTACACATCTCAACAAATAATCCAAAATTTTCAAATCAATTCTGGTATAACAAAGGCAAAAACATAATAGTTGTTTGCCCATATAATTTCTAAAAATCAACCTGCAATTATTACATAATTATACATATTGAAAGTGGAATTAAATTCACAGTTATCTTTTCTCTACTCGAAATTTTTAATAAATAAAAATAGTGAATCGTATAAGTATTATGCAAGTGTGTTACAGATTTAGCTAGCATGATCATAGTAATATCAAAAGCGATAAGTAAGAAGGTACTTCACCTTGGCATGGAGGGACAAAACGTCATCGTATAATCAGCACCTGTACATGTGAATGTGCTGGTAGGATCATCGTAAGCGTAGCTATATGATCTGGGACAAGCCGACTTGAACATCTCCGAGTACACCGACGGCTTACAAGCGGCGGGTGAATTGTACGCGCCGCTACAACAGTACTCAGGACTCCCAAACACTTCGCACGCGCTTCTACAAGCCTCACCATTACCGAACCTCAACTCAACTGGACACTGCCGGTTCAGGTCTTCCAAACACCCAGTCGACCCACACATACCCGACCCGCCACTCGCTTCGACTAACAATGGAATGTTGTACCCGTCCACGAGGCTGACGTCATAGAAATCTTGCCCACCAGTCCCGAGGCTGAACTCTGCCAGTGTGGCCGGCGGAGCCGCTCCAGCGCCGTTGCACTCCACCTGGCCCGACCCACAGTCCGCTGTGTTGCACGACCCAGAACCCGTTTCGTCGAAGTTACATCCGGTTCGACCCCAGAAGCGGCCAGACCAACCAGTCGGAGCTTGGAAGGAGCGTGAGGTGTCTTTTGGGAGCTCGAATCCTGTGGTGTCGAGTGTAGGAGTGCCTGCGTTTGCAAGAATGCCTGGCCATACTGTGTACTCACATTTGTTCACAAAGGTAAATGTAGCCCCTAAAACACCTGAAAAGTAAAATTTTATTACTTACTTCAGATTTCCTAAACAACAACAGCAGCAGCAAAAACTCAAGCTCGCTGCTAAATTTAGAATCGGATAAATGTGTGTATGTGTGTGCATTGTAAAGAGGAAAATGTGAGGGAAAGGCAGTTCATAGAATAGTTGTATTTACCTCTTGAAAGCAGAAGGAGATGAAAAGAAATGCTGAAAATGAGAGCTGAAGACATATCCATGTATTGAACAGAGAAGGTTGGTAGGATTTGATTTTAATTGTTTGTGAATTAATTAGATGTTACTATTAAAGATGGTATTGGAGGGAAAGTAAAAGTAGAAAGAGTGCAATAATGGTGCCAACACTGTGAGGAAATGATGGAACAATGCAGGGCTTTATGTCCCGCATCAGGAGGTATTCATGACGATTGATATTGGATCCTCTGCCTTAAACAATTTTGTACACTACTTTCCAACTTTTTTAATGAAAAAAAGGGGAATAAACATCACGGGGTTGAAAATGCAACACATTATAATACCAGTCCAACACATTTGCATTAAAATGAAACAGCAGCCAAGAATGTATCATTTTTGCACTGATGTCACATATCCGCTGGTTGCACCTTCTATTTAAAAGAAAATCAAAATATGGGACAAAAATGTGCTTGACAAAATTCCAACTAAGGAGCTCGAACCAGGACTATTAGCTTATTGGTGGGGCTATTTTTCGAATACCTATGTGAGTAGAATTAAACAAATAAAACATTAGTGTTTTCCTCTTCCTTTTCTTTTTTATTTTTCTCGAGAAAAGAACAGAGTCGGTCAAAAGAAATTCCTTTTCCAGCTCCCCACTCCTTTTTTTTAAACTTAAAACTTAAAAAGTAAATTTTTGCAAATGATGATGTTTGCTTAATTTGACACCTTTTGAGATTTACATCCTCGGGGGCCCACAACACACGGAGCAGAGACCATTTATTTGATTCACACTTTACTTCAAGCAAAGTGCAATTTTTTGAGAGAGAGAATTAGAGGGTAAAGGAGGAGTGGCTCTTACAACAGAATTTAACTTTTAAGGACAATTTTGTTCTCTATTGATTTGCCTTTTCTTTTTTCTTCTTTTTTAATGTGGCTGACAATTAAAGTGGATCATTCTGATGTTAAGTTTGAAATGTTCACAATCTGAACCGTGGTGGAACAGTCATTGATCTACCAAAAAATGAAAAAGCTAAGGAAAATAATATAAATGTCAATCGAAATTTTGTACCGGCTAATATAACAGCTACTAATGAAGACGAAGGAGTCCGTCCTTATCTCTTTTTTTTACAAAGAATTCTTGTTGGAATTTTAATTAGAATCACAATAAAAACCAACCGTTGTTGCATCATTACACGAAAGATAAATAGGTGTCACATGTGATTATGTTAGACTATGAATCTCATAAGATTTCTTATGTCACTGACTTCCATAAGAATATGAGCAAATTACATATAACATTCACAAGATTTTTATTTTGTACACCTAAATAAATGTATGCACAATATATTCGTCAACCACCTTTGTGGTTTCACTCTTGAGTGATGCATCAAATCAATGTAGGGTAATTATATTTTTGAACAAAAACAACCTTGATATTGTGAGAGAACCAATTGTCCATTAATTAAATTGAAATTAAATCATTCAAAAAGGATAGAAGTGCCCTTTTTCTTTATCTTTACGTCCAGCCATGCAAACCTTTTTCCTCCACTATTTGAATTAAGTTTTGTATAGAACATCAATGGTCCATCAAACCAAACCAAATTCAAATATCTTACACTAACCCATGTTTTGCATGTAACTGCACAGCTTAGGCCATGTTAGGAATAGCCAAGACAATGGTCTTTGGAAGCATCTTTATTTTTTGTGTTTCAGCTATGATCATGTTATATGCTTGTGTATCCTAGTGACAAAGACATTGGTCATGTAGTGTGGTATTTTTTGAAGTGTGATATAAAATATTATATTATCCTTACTAATTTACCAACATATACCAACCAACGAGTCATAAATATTACATTAGATAATTTCTCAAGTACGAATGCCAACAAGCATATTCATGTTCCAAATTGCGGCAACAAGCATATTCATGTTCCAAACTGCTTGTTTACCGCCGATGAGTAAAAACATAAGTTATCCTCATCAACTTCCTTCCAAATTTTTCTTTTGAATAGTGGTTAAGTGCCTTAAGGCCATATATGTAAATTTACTTTCATATCTCAAAGTCAACTAGTTAATTTGAACCTTACTGTAATATTGTTCATACTTCTATTTAAATGCACAATATGTAAACCACGTAGGTACAAAATGCAATTTGCACTAAGAATATTAAGTCCGTGACACTTGTTGTTCACATGCATGTAGTATAATATTTAAACTCTCAACCACATCCATCACATGGTGGAATCGAGACCTGGACTAATGAACCGTCCAAGCTTGCATTTGATTTTGCATTTAGAAAGCTTAACAAATTTTGTGTTCCTTCACAAGCACAATCAACACCAATGCATTGGAAAATATTTTGGTTTTGCCTCTGCATTTCTTTAAGCCACTTTGTTGCACTTAAAAAGCGCAAGGAATTCAAAAGGTTGATGTGGAATATGGAACAGTATTTCAAAACAACCCATAACATGTATATATATTTGACTGGGAATGCCAAGTTTCTCAAACAAGATTGGCCAAAGATCGATTTTTATGCAAACTATAATTATGTTGCTCGAAATGAGTTGAGAAGAGTCAAAATATGAGGTTTTATGCAAGAGTACATGATATATTTCAGTTCTCTGATGTTTGAGATGGAGAACATGTCTAAGAATAAGTTGTTCAACTTCATGGAGTAGTGTGTTTACCTGGGTGAACTGAAACTTCGTAAGGTCTCCCGTCTACGGTGGTGGTAGTGGAATATTTGGTGGGTTCAGCAACATCAAAAATTTCCGAATTCCCATCTACAAGATTGAACCTTGGTAGAGAAATCTGTTCTTAACTAGAAAATGTGCTACATATTCTAATGAATTTAAACTGAACAGCGCAGCAAACATTGGTGCTACAAGGACCAACAGATTTTCTAATTATAATTCTAACTAACTGAATCTCCTATACATTGAAATTGAGGGCAAGATAGACAAACAGAAAATCTGAAGAGGTAGAAAAAAAAAAATTAAAAGCAGCAAACAAGATATTTACAGAGTTACTTGAAGGAATTTATCTGATCCCACGGTATGTAGAATCCTTGGTCAACCCAGCTTGGGAGTGAATGAGAGAACTAGGACAGCGATAAAGCTCAGAAGATGAAACCCATTCTTCCTTCATCTACAGTTTTTGGTGCATCAGCCTGAAACTGTCCACCAGTGTTAGTGATAGGGAGTCATAGAAGCAGCCAAAACTGCATTATTGCTGCTAGAACAGAGACAGCACTGGCCACAATTTGTACTGGAACAGAACCTGGTAGTGAAACACCGCTCGCATGAATATACATCATTGTTTTATTAACTAGTGGCAGCTCTGCTACTTCCCTCCTTGCTCCCAGCAATTTTTGGCTGCAATAATCGCACAAAAATAACATTTAACAAGATATAAATAAACTCTATATTGTTCTTATAATGTATTGAGCCCGGGCCTATTCATTCAGACCAATGGCGTACAAAAATCTAATTGATGTAATGGAGCGATCCCACTAGCACAAGCAGCCTACCGATACATACTAAAGTGGAAGGATAGGAGTCTTTTGAGTAATTGGTTTGCCATAGAGGCTTAGCCTTTTGCATTGACAGCATAATCGATAGGCAACAGCGAACATCGAAGAATGGCAAGGTGGAAATCACACGTTATCAGAGAAGGAAATTGTGAACTTGTCAAGTTACTGGGCCACCCTACCCCCTAGAGGTTAAACAAGAGACCATTATCTGCTTTACATCTGAAGGACGAACCCATGGGAAACACATGGACGCTTTATGGATATATTGAAGCAGATTTCCACTAATAGAGTTCGGACAGGACATTAATCATCAATTTCAGAAATAGAAACCTTTAGTTATTTGTGCATTATAATTAAGAACTATGCATGCATATTGTACCAGCTTCTTCCAAGTACTGAAGCACAATTCCTATTCTTTAATGTTAAACCTCTGATACCCACTCTTGGCATTTAACCACACGCGTTCAATTTAACAAGTAAAATTGATCCACTGCAAGCAAAAGTGAAATTATTAAAACCAACAACATGGTTCCATTAGTTAATTATTTGTTAATATCTATAGATCTATTAGATCCCAATAAAATAATTTGAAGAACTTAAAATTGAGTTGAATGCAAGTCAATTGTCCAAAACAGACTTTATCCCAGTTCCCATCAAATTGGAAAGATGTTACGAGGGTTGCAAATTGATGTCGGTTTAGCTCTACCCTCAAACTGAAGACCATAAAAATTAATATCAACCAAAACTTATCAGCATTCAGTATAAAAAAGAAACCCTTTGGGAAAGCAACATTATCATTAAAAATGACAATAAACAAATGGAGGATAATTTCTCCAACACATGGATACTACAAACTACTAAAAGCTGAGAAACAAGCATTTTAGTGGACATAATATTTGACAACTAAACAAGCACTTAGAAAGCTAAAATAAAATTAAAAATTCAATACCAAATAAGCATCATATGAGAGTTAAGTGGTTTCAGAAATATGACAGTTTTTGGCCAATTGCATTTCTTCCCACATTTGTTGTCACATTGAGGATATGACAGGCAAGCATTTTTATTTTCAATTAAACAACCAAATAGCTAGAAAGTCTCTCTCCCCTCCCTCCCTCTCCCTCTCTCTCAAGTCCCACGATCTATCAGTGATGTGGGGTGCACATGATGGCAGCAAAGCAGAGGAAAGATTTCACCAAAAGAAAAGCATACAGAAGTCTGGTGGATGGAAAACTGCAGCGTTCTCTTGAAGTGTATGAGTGCATGCTAAAAAGCAAAAAACAGAACCAACCTGCAAGAGATCCATAAGTCAATGTCTAAGTTCATTATGCCTGACCTTTCTGCTTTCCATTTAACAAGGTCGGACCATTATTCATGAACAGAGATATGTCTTTCTGTTGAACAAAATCACAACTACTTCTAAATGGGTGAAAGAGAATTCCCCTTCCCGCTACCCTATGCTCCTAGGTTCGAATCCCCTTACCCCCCACTAACTCCTAACTCTCTAACCATTGCCAGGTTAAAAAAAAAATTAGAAATTAAAAAGAGGGGGAAGATGAGGTAAGGGATACTAATTCAGGAATTTCCAAATGATCAAAGAGGGAGATTTTCAGAAAAAGTGGGAGATCAATAGTCAATCGGCAAGAAGGAAAAGAGAGAGAGAACAAAGAGATGCTTATAATTCTAAATGAATTCAAGTCTGGTAATTCAAGTCTGGTAATTATTTAAATCTGATCATTTTAAAAAAAAAAAATCAGCATGAAGCCCGGTAACTTTGAGCTGTATATAAAAGGCTTATAGACCAATCTTCTTGATTATGTCAGAGAAAGAGAGACATGGATCGTCCAAACAAAATTTTAAAAAGAGCTTCAAAAAAAATATTCATGACCACCTTAGGAAACATCAAATATATTCATTAGCTTCAATGGTACTATATTCAAGACATACAAGTTATAAAAATAACCAATTTGATTCAGAAGAAATACTAAAAGCACCAGTATTTGGCTAAATTTATGTTAATCATCTTAGTTAAAACTTCAAACCAATCTACACATGCTAATTAAATAGACATGTATACCAGCATGGTGAACCTAATTCAATGTGCGTGTGCATCCTAAAAGGCAAGGTGCCATAACTTAACTATGCCCAGCTAACAATTAAATAGACATGTATACCAGCAAGCTGAACCTAATTCAATGTACCTGTTCAAAGCAAAGGTGTCTTAACCAACTATGCCCAACTAACAATTTTTAGGTTGAGAGCTCATTAAATAGCTGGTAGGTTATAAATTGCTAAAAGGTAGACTATTAAATGTTTCATGAGCCTTGGTATGGAAATTCAGTAGAGAAAGAAAAATTAAAGCAAGAAATGATTTTTATTTCGTCAATAATACAAAAGGTAAATCCAAAATACATTGCGCCATGTCATAAACCATAGTTCTACATATACATAACAAGCTACAGGAGTACATATTTGGGGACCTCGGCCAAAAGCACCATATATAGGGAGAGCTTGTTCAATTAAGAAATGTTAACACTTCTACATTTATTCTTGAAATGCCAAATAGTTAGAATCTACCATAGTAGCTTTCATGTTCTTTCAATTTCCGTAGCTATTTGGTTGTTGATTTGCATTGTATTTTCTATTATTTCAAGTGATATTGCTTGTACATCAGCTTTTGATGCTTGCAAATTATTATATACTAAGAAAAGGAAGAAAAAATAAATTAAAAGCTCACCCGAGGAGACTAGTACCACAAACTTCTTAAATTCTATTCAGAATGATACAAATAAGTAATGTGGTTTGACATAAATAGATTAAAAAAAAAAATGATAATTATAGAATCTTAAAAAACATTAATCAAATTTCTCTATATAACCACTCATTCATACCGGACTCAATGTTTTCTATACCGGACTAGCGGACTCAATGTTTTCTATAATCGATATCTAAAGTAGCGTGTGAGTGTATATATATATATAGCCAAGATT